>JANAVB010022276.1:0-44587 GCA_029216955.1 Iris pallida | reverse complement strand
ACAACAATTTTGGCACGTTGTTGATAAAAAGAGTTTATACAACTTCTACAAAATGTTGTATATTTTATTCAATCATGTTTTCCAAACATTGTAATAAATATTTGTATATTGTAATTATAATATCAACAATAATTTAAAATATTGTAAATTTTTTTTACAATGTTTAGAAATGTTATTAAAATATTATTTTACAACAGTGTTGAAACGTTGTTGAATATGTTTCCATTTTAAAAAAAATACAATTTACAAATAAAAATATATTGAATCCAATTATAATACTAATACAAATACACAAATACAAATACACAAATACAAATACATTATTCTAATTTTCGCTCCTGTTGTCGTTGTTGTTGTTGCTATCGCTGTTGCTCTTACTACCGTTGTTAGTATTGCTGTCGTTGTTGTTGCTACTGCTGCTTTTGTTGAATTTATTATGTTGTCACTTTCTCAGAAAATTTTGAAATCACTTTTAATCCCCATCTACCAATCCCTCTTTGTTTTCTTGTTGAGTTCCTCATTGACACCAACTTCCAGCTAGTAGTAGTGCAACTGCCAAGATCGCCCTCCGAACCTATAGACATAAGTTGCAGGAACTTTTTACTAATACACAAAAATGTCGACAAAGTAAACTAACTCAAACAGTAAATGAATGGAGATATAAAGAGCAATGACATATGGTACAAGTACAAAGTTTCCAATGCCTAATCTTGAGAGCATTATTCGGAGTTAATAATGCAAGAATAAGGGTTCAAGATCCATGGAGACACATTTGTAAGGTGTGTTTTGTGTCGCTGGCACACATGCGTTAGGGGCCAATCAAAACAAGTAAAATAAGTTGTCGTATCAGCATCCTATCCGAAATTCTACTATCAAAAAACTTATCCTAGCTGACATGTTTTTCACGGTAAGTTAGTTAAAACCGCACCAACGCTGGTGGCTAGGAACATTATTGTTGATGAAGCAAAACTCTCGTAATAAATCATCCTATCATTCCTCCTTTCACATGGAGTTTTATTTCAGTGCCCTGAGATGTCACCCTTAATTGGGCCAGCTTTTGGATTGTGGGGTTCTTTCCCACATAACGTCCTGAACTTTTCAACCTATAAATGACTACATTGTTGATAGGCACTCATAATTCTTACCAAGTGGCATAAGTGGTCATATAGATCCCATCTTAAAGGGTAGACAAGCATATTTGACCTCTGGGTATCATAATTCAGGTATCGCGAAAAACTGAAGTCTATTGGGTGATAACTAATACCACAATGTTTGATAAGCAAAAGGTTACAGTTACAATCCATTGGTTTATCATAGGCCACATAATAGATTCTGTTGTACTTTACTTGAAGATGTCAACTAGTATAGGTGACAGTGATGCATTCATTGATACAACCCAACTCTATGCAACATTTAATTTCTGAGGTCAGGTGCTAATTCTAAGTATGCATTCCTCACTATATATGAACACATCATCAAGGTTAAAAGTTCTTACCTATTGGAATCAGATGAATCCTCAATATAGAAGTGAAGAATTGCTCCATGGGGATCACGAGTATCAGTAGGCACAAATCGTCTAACAGTACCAACAACACGTCCAGAAACATCAGGATCCCCATCCTCTATTAGCACCCGTATAATTATTCCTCTTACTAGATTTGGCTGCTTAAATATAGAAAATAAATATTACCACTCCATGCAAAATAACTAACATAAGCAAAACACACAAAAACTACATAAGTGTCTATACGAGACTTGATTATGAGAACAAATACAGAAGGCTCTCCAAACCTGTAGTAGGCCTCTGGGATGATAGAATAGCAACGTCTCCCTCCTTGAAGGTCCACTTGCGTTCATGATTTGGAAGAACTGTGACATCATACCATCCTAGATTTGACAAAGTTGACATTAACTTACAGGAAATTGGTACTTATAGTGTGGTTTAAGGTTTAAGAAGTTTCGGTTCAGTTTCATTTGATTCATACTGAAACAGAACCCCCTTTCAGCAGAAATTTTACATTGATAGTGTGGTTTAAGGTTTAAGAAGTTTCGGTTCAGTTTCATTTGATTCATACTGAAACAGAACAAACTACACACACAAAATATAAGGGAGAAGGAAATCAAAACTGGAACCATTTTTTATGCATAGGGTATATTTAGGATGCTTAACATGGATGCCCAATATGTACACATCTAGCTAATTTATCATCTAGTGCCTTATCCAATGTGTCAAAACCCTAATATGCTACGAGCTCGACACCCAATATTTAGAACATTGGTACTGGTAGGTCACAAGCTATACTTCTACATAAGCATTCATATTTTTTAAGAGTTATTAGTTATTATTACTTTGCTGTGTGAATGTTAAGGTCGTTGATACTAATGATCTAATGTTTGTATGATGCAGGTGTTTATAGCTTCGAGCATAGTTTAGGTGCCAGAGTCTTTGATGGTTCATGAAGGCAATGTTATGGCCAGAGAACCAGTCGTTGGGTCAGTTCACAATCACTCTCAACTAGATAATTTTAAGCTTGTGGTATTCCAGCCATTGATCAATCTTACTGTCTTTCAAAAACTTGAATCGTGTTTAGGGTATTTTTATTGTATCACTGAAACCCAACGATAAATGCATATAGTAAATACTTTTGTGAAGTATATGGACGCTGATGAATATGGAATTATGAAAAATCTGGTGGCGTACGGAAACGTCAAAACAACAGAGATCTCAGGAGAAAGAGAATTATTGCAGTACAACAGTAGGACAACCCTCACACAGAGATAGCACATAAGATAAGACATTAGAATTCTATCAACATAACTTGGATACAATAACTAAAAATTAAAAATAGAAACCAATTCTTTACTAGGCGTAGAGAATAGAGAGCTTGTCCACTAAATAATAATTGTACATTTACCTTCGTTTTTGTAGCCAGGCTTGCTGTTGTGATTGTTGTCTTGAAAGGTTTCGGTAATAATATTGGAACTGGAAACAGGAATGTTAACAGAGTGAGATCGAGATCAATGTCGAAAATGTCAAAAGAACTTATTTGAAAAACAACCTTCTTCTGTTCAGAAGACAGATCTTCCATGCATTCAATTAGGAACTCCACATTCCTCTCCATAAACGGAGTAGTTGATAATTTTAGGCGATCATAATCACACTGCAAGAAAACATAAACACATATAAGATAAAGAATTGGCAAAGTCTGAGGATGCTTTCTTTAATAACTTTAGAATGTTGTCGTTTTACTTATATGGCAAAGTCTGAGGATGCTTTCTTTAAACATAATTTTAGGCGATCATAATCACATTTCCTCTACTTTAGAATGTTGTCGTTTTACTTATATGGCAAAGTCTGAGGATGCTTTCTTTAATAACTGGAAGTTCCAAATTCTGTGAGGAAAATGTAGTTCAGTTTCACATTTACAAGTTAACAAATGTATTCACAACTAACATAAGCATCCATATGAGTGTAAATTTGACAAGTTATAACATTTTGGTAAGTACTGGAATATCTTTCCATGAAAGAATTTAAGGCATAACTTCCACGATCTCAGTGTTTGCATAGCAAGAAGGGGGTTCCGACTTCGGTTGCATGACCTTAACATGGTGTGGGTGGTAGTGCCACGAGGCTTCCTTCGATGCACAGGTTTTCAAATGCCATAAATGTTATTGTCCTTTGGAAGTCTTTTATATTTTCTCACCACAAAGTTTTAAATTGATATTGGCAACATTTTACTGCTCTCAATTATTTTCTCAAAGGAAAAATGAAGAATATGACAATATATAAATATCTTCTTATTCCTTTGCGAATTTCTGGTCATCAACTATTTATGTTTACACGCGCACACACACACAAATATACGTATAAGGACATGATACATATCAATATCTTCTTATTTCTTATATGCTTTTATCCATTGGTCTTCTTTTTGAAATACGGGATAATTTCATTGCTGGCATGTTTGATGAGCATACTTTTTGTAAGAGTTTGTCAGGTACATGAGTAATGTGAGGTAATGTAATTGTCAGATATTTCCCTCTTGTCCTTGATATCATCATAATAGTTACTCTTAATGTGCTCTACTAATTTAACGAGCGAGATATGGTGTTGTCTACTTCAGATACTTATCCGATATTTTTTCTTTGTTTCGTTATTGGTGCAGAATTGAAGGCTATTTATCGGAACAGGAAATTGTGCTATATAAGCCGAAGGACACAGAGGTGTTCATTCAAGAGAAGGAAGTTATTTGAGTATTGCTCAGTATCAGTTCAAATTAGGTGTTTCTATTTCGCCCAAATTGGGTGTTATCAAGATGGAAACAAGTGATCCACGTGCCAATTTAAGGGCAGGTACATTATTGTTATCAACGAAGATTGTTACATTTCTCATATTTGTTATCAATTCAGTTAAAGGGGTTTCCTTTCCTATTGTCTATGTTTACCAAAAGACTTTCAAATGTTTCAAATTGCGGACATAGAATCAAATCCCACAAAATATTTTAGTTGTGTCCTAAATCCTACAACCTGTTTTAAACATTCAGTTGCAATTAGCCATATCTTGGTACGAGCATGGGCTAATATTCTGGATATATGCCATATACTTGGGGCCACAAATACTAGGTAACTATCAAGGGGTAATAACTAACATAAAGTTTCAATGTTACGGTTATATTTCATCCATACAAATAATACTTATGTTCCTTGTCCCCTTAAATATGTAACCATGTATCCTTCTTGAGCCAATTCTAGCTACACCAAATGATTCTATTATGGAATTTTCGGGGTTTGAGAAACGACCCGACAATTCGATCCTTGAAATCATTTCTCCGGGCGACGAGTCCTACTATCACCTTTCTCTCTGAACTAAGGTGCTCGTCATCTGCAGCTACTTCGCTTTCCTCTTCCCTTGGCTACACTAATAGTGCAGCAGTCTCTTCTAATCGGAGAGGTTATATCAACTTCTCCTAACTGCATCCAACTTCGTATTCATCAGAATAGCTCAATCCCAACCTGGAGATTATTTTGCATCCATGGCCCACCATATGTAGGTGACAGGAAAATTTTTTGGAAGTCTTTGGAATTGCTAATAGAAACTACTAATGAACCCTGAATGTGTATCGGAGACTGCAACTCAATTCTTAATACTTCTGAGAAAAGTGGAGGAAATCCTTTCAACTATAGTCGTCACAAATATTTTATTAATTAGTTTCAGAACTCTGGAGCTATGGATATCAGATACACTGGTCCAGCATTTACTTGGTCCAACCGTGTCAACAAGTTTAATTATGACCGAACGGTTAGACAAAGCTTTAGTGGACACAAATTGGAGAACAATCTATCCTAAAGCAGTTATTCTTCATCTTTCCTGCTTGAACAACTATCATAACCCAATTCTCCTTAGTTTCATACTTCTACAAAGAAGAAATATTATCCCACTCGATTTGAAGCAGCCTGGATAAAGGAACCTGATTTCAAAGACACTATGACAAGCTTTTTGGTACAGATCTATGAAATCGGTCCACCTATATTCCAAACTCAAAAATCTATTACCAGCTTTGAAATGATGGGGAAACAAGAAAATGGGAAACATATCTGATGACATCCAAAGATATAAAAAGAGACTTCTCCACATTCAAAATCAACCTATCACTGACGATTGGATTAAACAAGAGAAGTTGTTACATATCACTCTAAATAAATAATTGCTGCAACAAGAGTTATTTTTGGAAGCAAAGGTCTCCTATATCTTGGCTGAAGGGGGGGATAAGAACACGTTTTTTTCCATATGATGGCTACCAACAGAAAAAAGAAGAATACTATATGCATCTTACAAATAGAGTCTGGGGAAATAACCTATGATCATGATGAAATCTCTAACTCTATGGTGAAGTACTTCAAAAGCTTATTTCAAGCTACCAATACAACTAAGATTCCTAAAGATATCCTGGAAGAACTCCATAAGATCAAGCCTATTGAAAAGAGTACATATGTAGTATTTCTACGGGAGATGATATTAAAAGATACTGTCAAGGCTATGGGTCCTTCTATATTACCTGGACCTGATGGTTTTGTTGCTCTATTTTTACCAAACTTGTTAGGATACAGTTGGCGAAGAGGTAATCATTCTTATCCAACAATTCTTTACCAATTGTTCCATACTTGCTTCTCTAAATCATACTTTTATCGTTCTGATTCCAAAAGTTCCCAATCCTAGTGTTTGCCATTGATTGTAAAAGTACAGAACAATTATCGGAGGACTGAACTTAGACTCACAATACAAACTCGCTTGTACAAAGAAAGCCTAGGGACGAAAACCTAGGTACAGCAATCTAAGTACAATTGTTTATAGATTCTGGGGGGTGACGATAGAGGCTCGGGAAGGCGACGGCAGCCCTGCCTTACTCCTTGGACGATCGGTATGCAGCCTTGGCTCCTGGTGTGAAGATGGTTCGTGTTGACGAAGAAAGGCTCTTTTTGCTCCTCTGTTGCTCCTGGCTTCTCTCTCTCTCTCTGTGTATTCTCTCTCTGACTCTGTATATTTTTATTCTTTTGTTGCCGATCCTTGTGCAAAGAAGTGATGCTGGCTATTTATAAGAGTGGGGTATGATCATTAGGGTTTGCTAATGATCATTTGTTTGGAATGTCGGCGCTCCTTCAATCTATCTGAACCCTTGATCCTGATTATAATGAATCTAGGCCATTAATGCGGATAGCACCGAATCTTGTGAGCAATTAATGTTAACTGCTTTAAATCTTCATGATGGATTATACCAATGTCCGATTGCTCGCCACGTGTCATGTTGGCTTGATGATAAATGATATGCCTTGATCTCAGTAATTATGATGATGATGTCAAATATATTTGTTGAGATTCGGTTAAATCGTTGATTGATCCGATGCCACGTGTTTTGATTGTGGGTCCTGCCAGAGCCGCATAGGATGGACAACACTTGAACCACAGGGAGATACTCTTCGTGAGCCGCATAGGACAATGCTTCATCGAACCGCAGGGAACGAACTCTCAATGAGCCGCATATGCATAGTCTTTGCGAGCCGTATGAGCTAGCGTTGTATTGAGCCGCAGGGGCTGAGCTCTCAGTGGGCCGCATGAAGCTGTTCTCTATTTAAGCCGCATGAGATTTGCCACATGGCAACCTAGGATTTCTGACGGATTGGGTCAGAGATCTTTTTCCGAAGCGTCTGTCATTACGGCAGAGCCATTATGACACTTTATGTCAGAGCCGCCACAGTCGTCAAATCGTGTCAGAGCATTAAGTGAGGCCACTATTCAAAGGGCCAGCTGTAGGGAAGGATCACAGGAGGACACGTGGCATGGATCGAGCCGCATATTCCTGCTGAACCGCATTCACTCTCGAGCCGCATGAGACAGAGAGTCTTCCTTTGAACTGTATAAGACAGCTCCCATATGAGCCGCATGGGCTTCGTATCCGGAGCCGCATGGACCATTATTCTGATATTTTCATGCTTCTACAGGACCCCCTTCAAAGTTTTCAATTTGCAAAATTGAAACACTTTGAATAAGAAGCATGGTCTCGTTCATTGCCGCATAAGTGTCCCAGCTGCATAGATTCATCTGTCCGCGTAGGTTCTTTGCCACGTGTCCTGACTACGTGTGCAAATCTTCATTAAATGCTCTTGATTCATCTTGATTTAACGCCGTCTTTTGGGGGAGGATCCCAAGGGTCGGTTATGCCTTGACCGAAGCGTTTTTGCCTTTATTTTTTGAAGCGGCGCGTAATCCGAGGCGTCATCCGAGACGTTTGTTCGTTTTATGGGTCTCTCTCGCCTATAAATAAGAGTCCTTTGGTGATATGATGAGCTCCGGGCAGTCTGATGGGAAGTATCTGAAACCGGTTTTTCCTCTTTGGGGATGCGTTGGTCATAGAAAACTCCCAAGTGCTGGATGTTTCCGAGAGTTGGGATTTTGACCTGGACGGGATGCCAATTCACATCCCTATTATGAAGCGTCATTTCCCTTTTGAGTGGTTCAATATGATTGTTCTGGATAGGCAGATGCCGGACACCCTCACTCCAACCCGACCGGGGATGTTTGTCGGTAACATCCGTTATAACAGAGCCACTGGGTCAGTGCGCGCGGTTAAAGATCCGGCCAGTCGGTCCGTGATGGGGTTAGTTCCGGGTACCTTCATCAACACTCCCGGTCCTAACTTTTCATTCTTCCAGGCTGATATCTTCCTGAGTCAGCTTGCTCGCAAAGGGTCCTATCCTATTGGCAGGTTGGTACTGCCGAGCTGGTTGCACCCCATTCCCTCGTGGGCTAATCTGACCTCATGGATTCTGCGGAAGTACGAAGAGTTTTTGCGGAGAGTCAACCTTTATGACGCTATCCGGGGTACCAGCCACGGGTTGCCCGTTAATAAGCCACTGTTCATGGCCCTTTTGGAGATGTACAATCATCGGACGGGGACCTTTTTCACCCCTGTTGGAGAATTGGGGCTTGCTCTTCACGAGATGTATGCGGTCTCCAAGCTCCCCTGGGGGGATGAACCCTTCGAAGTGTACACTCCGACGAATGAGGAGCTCCAAGATTTGGATCGACGATTCCCTGGTTTCGTCGCCGTGTATCAAGAACTATTATGCCATCATAGCACTTGTCACCGGACGACTATCCAAAAAAATGACAGTTCGGAAGGGGACTCTCTCCATACTAAATCTTGGGTTGCGTACCTTTTCAAATTCAGTGCGGCTGGCTGGGTTACTTCCCGAGATCGTTTAACTCCTAGGGAAGTAGAGGCCTTGGTGTCGACCGCTAAGAGGTCGAAGTCTAAAAGTGACAGGTTCGGGAGCCAGATTGACTCCTTCAGCTACTTTCGTTATGGTACCCGGCGGTTGTCAGAGAAGGCACTCTTGGCCGGGTTTCTAATGGTATGGCTGCGCAACTGCGTGGTCTCAGGAGGGGCAGGTTCTATTGAGAGGATCAGTCGCCACTTCATTCTTCCTGCCGTGAAGTTGGCCTTTGGGGCCAGGCTGGCTCTTCTTCCTGCCATGGTGTGCAGTATTCAGCATGGTCTCCGCGCCTTCTCGTCCAAGGTCATTGCTCGTGACGTGGCAATGGATTTTGAACGTGTATAATTGCCTTATCATTACTTGATGGGTGGCTATTGCTGCATTATCAGTCCTTGATGAGGCCTGGGACGGGAGATGGTGTTACAGATGACGACGCGTTTCTTTTCAAGTATCACCACCAGCCTTGGGAATGTAGTACCATGCCGGCGTGTCGGAGGATGCTGGCGAGGGTGGACGGGTACAGTTTCTTCGTGTCCGTTCCTCGTTTCACTGATCAAGAGGTTAGGAGTGTTCATGTTGATGGGGTTGGACCTCCTCATTTCTTGCCTGAAAAGATGCATTTCTGGCTGCGTAATATTCGCCCGGCGCATCTAGTTTACCGGAATCGCAACACTGTGTATTTGGAGCCCTACTTGCCTAGTAGGTTTGTCCGTCAATTTGGGTATAGTCAGCTATTCCTCGGGTGCCCCAGTTCTCACCTGGGATTTGAAGGTAGCATTCTTGACGGTATTAGGGCATGGAGCTACTATGACACCTGTCATACTCGGACTAGCTTCTTGGTCCCTGTCGCAAACGTGATAGGGGAAATCCTGCATATGGCGGCCTTATATCATGTTACGGCGAATCCTCCTCCCCTCGATTTTGACTCGAGGACTAGCTTCATCGTGGGCACTTGCCTAGCGGAGAAGGCTACGACGTCGAGAGCAAAGAAGAAAGGGACGAATAGAGTTCCTTCGCCCGATTCCGAGTCCTTCGACACAATTGAGGAAGACAACGAACGGGACGACGAAGACTCCCTTTCTTCGGATGACGAGGCAATGGCGGATCAGTCTCCCGTCATGGTAGGTGACATGATGACGGATCAACCGTCGGCTGTATTTGATGAAGCAGTGGACCAGTTACCATCTGTGTCGGAGGTGGTACGGGTAGATCTATCACCCGTCATGCCTGGTCCCTCACGTAAGCGAGGCAGGCGAGAGTCTACTGGCGGAGGGGTAACTTTTTCTGTAAAGAGAGCGACGGTCGGTCCCCGTAGACTGCTTATTACGGAGAAGGGTGAGGATGTAGACGGCATTCCGGAGGTAAGTCGGAGCCCTCTCTTTGTTGTAGTTTCCTTCTTTTCTGAAGATATGACTCAATTACTTTTCTTTGCAGATGTCTGGTGAATCGTCCTTTCCTGAACCGTCTATTTCCCTTGGAGCTGATCCGGCCCTTGCTGCTTTGATTAGCGATATGTGTGCTGCGGTCCTTTCTGCGGGGGCTCTCTCAGCGGCGGCTGGAAGCTCCCAGGTTGCTGAGGTCTCGGCCCGGGGTGACGAAGGTTCCTCGGACCCGTCTCCGAGACCGCTAATCTTCAACAAGGTGCCGTTGATCTCGGTGCATCCCCTTCCGAGGACGCAAGAGGGGAGGAGTCTGTTATACCTGACTCGGAAGCTGTTGGTGAAGAGGCTGCGGTGGCTGTAAGCGAACCTCGGCCTCCATACTCCTCAACTGGTAAGATAAGCCAGATATTGACTAGTGAGGGGGCTTATTTGCTCTACCAACATATCCTCCGGGTCAAATCGATTCATGGTTGCCTTGGCCATGCAGGTCCTGACCCTTTACTTCCCGCCGTAGATGTTCTTGGGGAAGGCTCGGTCTGCCGTGATACGGGAGGAAGAAGCGTTCCCTCTCCTTTGCCATCTCACATCGAGGAGCCTCCTGCCAGCTCTGGGCCGATAGGAATGGGGTTGGCGATGGCCTCCGCCTCATCCTCCGCAGATTATACGGCTCCGGAGGTCGACCTCTCGACCCTGCCGAGTATTCAAGTTTTGCAGGCTGCCGAAGAGGAGTTGGTCGCTGTTCAAGCGTCCTTTCGTGCGGAGCTGGTTTCTCTCGTAGCAGGAGCGGCGGATTCTGTTGCGTCTTCTTCGGTGCTGCCAGCCACGCTCCCGTTGACACCGGCCTCCACGGAAACTCTGAACGAGGCGACGCAGGACGTGGTCGACAGTTTCTATCGTCATTTGCAAAGGGGCATAGACGCTGCCATAGGACGGGGGACCCCATTTTCTCTATCTCTCCGGTGCGCTCGGGGTCAAATTGCAACCTTGAAGTCCCTTCCTGGCGGGGTGGGATTGGCTGCACTGCTGGAACCTAAGCTGACAGAGGCTGATCAGCTTGTGACCCAACTACTGGCGATACGACAGGCGGGCTTGCCTGCTGCGATCGAGCGGGAGCGTGGCTTCCTCATTGCTGCTCGGGATCGGATTAAGCTGGCCCGAGATACTGCTGGGCCAGTTGTACGGGGGGACCTTGATAAGTTCTCCGCTTCGTATGACCAGCTGGGTCGTTGGAGTCAGGCTTGCCGTGCTCGGGAAGAGTCTGCTTCTCGTGGAATTGCTGATACGAAGGAGCGGATTCTTGGGCTCCAGAGGCAATTGGCCTTCTTAGAGTCAGAGCTGGAGGCTGCTCAGGTGGAGCAGGAGTCGATCGTTCGGGAGGCCGAGAAGGTTTCCCGATCTTCCGATAGCCTGGAGCGGGCTTTTAAGAAATTTGAAGATAACTGGCAGGCTCACGCTCATCTGGAGGATGAGGCGGTGCTGACCTACGAGGCAGAGCGTCGAGCCTCCCAGAGGTTTGAGCGGTCGGTTGCTTTGCTGACAGACCGTCTCAGGGCGTTATGTGCCCCAGAGCAGTGATCAGCCGTCTGTTTTCTTTTGCTTCTCTTTTTCTCTCCTTTTTTTATAAGGGGTGTGATCCCCAAATGATGTAGTACTTAGAATTCCGAATAAATGAGCATGTTTCAACTCATCTTCTCTTTCTTGTACTTGTGGCATTTGCGGAATTGGACTTGCTGGGGGATTATTTGTGGACCTGTTATCCTAGGCGTACCTTGGTTTTAAGTACGGATAACAAGTTTGGACAGGATGTCCGGAACAGCCGTGGCAAAGTGGTCATGGATGTTCTCGGTGCTTAAAAAAAGGAATGCCGTAGAGCAGCTGGGCTCCCGGGGCATGGTGGGGTAGTGGATTTATGCTAAGAAGCTTAGCAAAGGAATATTTGTGGACCTATTATCCTTGGCGTACCCTGGTTCGGGATACAGATAATAGGGTAAAAGGAAAACCAACATATTTGCTCAGAGGTCATGAGGACATGGCAAGCATGAGGGTTTTACCGTGGAACCTTCCTGCTCAGAGGTAGTGAGGACATGGCAGGGGAGGTTTCACGGAAGATATTCGTGGTCAACAGCGGACATTTGTGGACCTATTATCCTTGTCGTACTCCGGTTGTGGGTACAGATAATAGGTCGAAAGGAGACCGACATACTTGCTCAGAGGTAATGTGGACATGGCAAACATGAAGGGTTCTTCGACGGAGCCTTCCCACTCAGAGGTAATGATGACATGGCAGGAGTGGGCTCAATGAAGAGGGAGTACATAGAACGACTCAGAGGTAGGAGAACGTTGAGGTTCTATGTGAGGGGCGGTTTGTTTTTGGTGGAAGTGAAAACGATTCAGAGGTAATGAGGACATGTCCGTTTTCCGGAAATTTGTGGATCGATTACCCTTTTTGTGCACTGGGAGTGCGGGTATTGGATCATGAGGGAGGACCTCTTCCAGGAAGAAAGTTCAGAGGTATAATCATACGTGACTTACTATCTGAAAGAGTGACCGAAATGTGAGTTCAGAGGCACCAGCGGGTACATAACTCGGTAAATTAACATATTGAGAAAGTAGGAGTCCAGCAGCACCAGCGGGTACATGACTCGATAATCTAAAGGGGATGTAGGGGTGAGTTCAGGGGCACTAGCAGGTACATGACTCGATGATCTTGAAATGTTGTGGGTGTGAGTTCAGTGGTACCAGCCGGTACATGACTCGATAATCTGAAATGCTGAGGGTGTGAGTTCAGTGGTACCAGCGGGTACATGACTCAAGGACTTTGTAGCGAATGTCGTTTAGACATAATATTTCTTCAGGAACTTGCCGTTGACGGACAGCATGAGCAAGTCTCCGTTTTGCTTTGCAAGGCGGTAAGCACCGTTGGAGAATACCGTCTCAATGATAAACGGACCCTCCCACTTTGGCTGGAATTTGCCGGCGGTCTTGTGAGTCATGACCATTGGTCTCCGGACTGCTAAGACGAGATCGCCTACCTGGAATGTTCTGATTTTGACCTTCTTGTTGAAGGCTCCTGAGATGCGTGCTTGGTATAGCTCGATCCTTTGCTGAGCTAGGAGGCGCATTTCATCTAAGGCCTCTAACTCTTGCAGTCGACGTCGGTAGTTATCATCGGTTGTCAATTGATGGGTGAGGGCGACACGTAGTGAGGGGATCTGTGTCTCCAAGGGGAGTACTGCCTCACTCCCGTATACCAGGGAGAATGGCGTATTTCCGGTGGCTGTTCGAACCGTGGTGCGATAAGCCCATAAGCACTCGCCGAGCTTCTCGTTCCAGTCGCGCTTGTTGGAGGAGACGAACTTCTTGAGCAGTTTGATGATTGTTTTGTTGAACGCCTCTGCTAACCCATTTGCTGCCGGGTTGTACGGCGTCGAGGCGATATTCTGAATACGGTGCTTATCGCAAAACCGATAGAATGCGTGGCTTGTAAACTGCGGACCATTATCATGGATGATCCTTCGGGGCAGTCCAAATCAGTAGATGACGTGGTGTTTAAGGAAGCTGATCACATTTGAAGTCTTGACTTCTGCGAGTGGGACAGCTTCCGCCCATTTAGAGAAGTAATCAGTGATCGCAAGTATGAAGCGATGTCCTCGGGAGGAAGGTGGGGTGATTGGACCAATAATATCCATTCCCTATGCTTCGAATGGCCAGGACGCCACTGTCGGATGTAAAAATTCGGATGGTTGGTGGATGAAGTCCGCGTGGACTTGGCAAGCTTTGCACTTTCTAGCATAATCTATCGCGTATGCCACCATTGTGGGCCAATAATAGCCCATTCGGCGAAGGCGGTCTTGTAGTTTCGGGCCGGGCTGGTGGGCCCCGCAAACACCGTCATGGGCTTCTCGTACGGCTTCTTTGGCTTCTGTGTTTGACAGACACCGAAGCAGTAATCCGTCGTAGAAGCGGCGATACAGCATTTTCGTCTCTGTATCGTAGAAGAATCTGGGGGAACGCCTTCTGATGGAAGTAGCTTCCTTTGGGTTCTCAGGCAGGATGTCGTAGACGACGAAGTCGATGAATGGTTGTCTCCAATCTGGGGCATCATCGATCGTCTGTGCGGAATAACTTGCGACGAATTGCACATTGTTTTTGGGACAGACCAGTTCATGGCCTATCACTTCCACTGATTGCCGATCATAATTCGGAACTGCTAGGGAAGCGGCGAGACCAGCTAGGGCATCGGCTTCAATATTTTGGAGTCTGGGGACGTGCTCGATGAAGAATCCCTCAAATGTCGAGATGATATTAATCGCTATTTGATGATAAGGGATCATGTCTTCATGGCGTACCTCGTACGAACCCCGGATCTGATTGGCGATTAGTTGGGAATCGCCGTACGCTTCAAGGTATTCTACCCCCAGCTCTCTTGCAAGTTAGAGGCCAATGACCAGAGCGTTGTACTCGGCCACATTGTTAGAACAGGGTTCAGTGAGGGAATAAGCGCGGTTAATCACCAATCCGGAAGGAGAGATTAGCACTACCCCGACTCCGACAACTATATTGCCTTTAGGTCCGGTCCTTGACGCGCCGTCGAAGAACATTCGCCATATATTTTCGTGGGAGGTTGTATGCGAGTTGGCGACCTCATCTGGGATCTCTTCGTATATCCTGGAGGACTCCGAGCCTGGGTGGGCTGCCAAGAAATCTGCCAGGGCTTGACCTTTGACTGCCTTTTGGGGGACGAAGATCATATGATAAGGGGACAGCAGTATTGCCCATGTAGCGAGGCGAGAGCTGAGTGCCCCTAGTTTAGTCATGAGGACCCTGAGAGGGTTAACTCGTGAGATCACATGTATCGTTTGTCCGATGACATAGTGCCGCGTTTTCTGAATGGCGAACACCAGAGCGAGGCATTCCTTCTCCACAACGGTGTATCGGTGCTCTGGTCCAATCATCATTCGGCTGAGGTAATATATGGCCTGTTCATGGCCTGCATCGTTATTCTGTGCCAGCAAAGCACCGAGGGAGTATTTCATTGCTCGTACATATAGCAGAAATGGTTTTCCAGGGACTGGGGCTACCAAGACCGGAGGATTTGACAGATATTCTTTGATGCTATCGAAAGCATGCTGGCATTCTTCGTCCCATACGAATGAGACTCCTTTCTTCATGAGGTGCGTAAATGGTCGGCATCGTCCGGAGAGGTTGGAAATGAACCTTCTGATGTAAGCTAACCTTCCCTGAAGGCCTCTGAGTTCGCGGAGATTTCTCGGGGGACCCATCTCCATGATTGCTTTTGTCTTCTCGGGGTCTACATGGATACCCTTTGCAGTGATGATGAAGCCTAAGAACTTTCTGCTGGATACGCCCAGGAAGGACTTCGTAGGGTTCATCTTCAAATTGTGTATCCGCATTAGGTCGAATACCGTCCTTAGATCCTGCAGATGGTCTCCTTTGCTACGGCTCTTGACGGCTATATCATCAACATAGCACTCCACCGTCTTGCATAAGTGGTCTCTGAAGATGATGCTCCTAGCTCTTTGATATGTGGCGCCAGCATTCTTTAAACCGAAAGGCATGACTGTGTAGCAGTACGTGCCAATCGGTGTTCGGAATGATGTATGCTTTTCGTCGTCGGGAGACATCTTGATTTGGTTGTATCCCGAGAAGCCATCCATGAATGACATGCGCTCAAAGCCGCAGGTATTGTCGATCATGATGTCTGTGATAGGAAGGGGGAATTCATCTTTAGGACATGCCTCGTTCAGGTTACGGAAGTCGATGCAGATTCGAATTTTTCCATTCTTCTTGAGGACAGGTACTATATTGGCGACCCAATCGGGATGTTGCTCCTCACGAATGAAGCCGCTGGCTATTAGTTTGTTGACTTCAGCTTCGATCGCGTCCATGATGCCTGGGCGGAAGCGTCGCTGTTGTTGTTTGACTGGCTTCGCATCTGGCCGAATATTGAGTTTATGAAGAGCGATGTCAGGATTTAACCCTGGCATGTCTTCATAGCTCCAGGCGAACACATCAATGTACTCCCTGACAAGTTCTAACAGCGACTCCCGTTCTTCGTTGGTTAGGCTTTCACTAATGAAGATCGGTTTTGGAGAAGATTTGCTGCCGAGATCCACTTGTATGACCTCATCTTCAGTAGGGGGTTCTCTCAGTTCGAACCGCTTTTCCCATTGTGCGTCTAATTGCTGGGCCCATGGCTCTAGCTCGAGGATTTCGGGGATGTCTTCGTCTTCCTCGTAAGCGTCGGCAAACGTCATGTTGACTGACATGACTTGTCTGAATACATCCCCGATGCTGGTATCTGAGTCGGAAGTTGGTGATCCGGTTGAATGTGACTGCCAGTCGCATTCTTCATCTGAACTTTCAGGGGTCGTAGTAGGCGTTACATACCCCAACCCGTATCGAGTTTTGTTATAGTAGTTCCGTGGTTTGCCCGCCGGGACTGGCGGCTTCAAAGGTAATCGTCGCCCAGTGCCATAGTTCAATCCTGACGTAGTCTCCAGATTATACCCCTGTTTCTGCATGAGATATTTGGATTGAGGGCTATAGAGATACAGAGGCAGTCTCCCGGCATCTGATCCGAGGTCGTCTTCTTCTATGGTGCGGGGATGAGGGTTGTTCGTCCGGCCGAAGATGACTGGATGATCTCCTCCCTTGTGTATTCGGTAAGCGTCTTCTACTGGAGTAAGCTAGATTGCGGTGTACACATTTGTCACCTGCGTGTGTAGGTGAGCGCCTATACCGTGTTCCACAGCATACATCGTACATAGCTTATTGAGCTCGGTGTAGTTCAAAGATAACCCTTTATTGATGAAGTAAGGTATCTTTTCTAGGGGGATTACATCATCAGCGGAGGGGACATTAGTGTGGGCGGCCACATACTTGGCTAGCTCTGGTTCTTCTTCGGCTACCCCCTGTGTGAACGAAGACTGAGAGGACGACCTAGGAAGCTTGATCGTCAGTGGTCCAGTTGATGGAGCAGAGCGTGGAGTCGTTGGCAGACTGGCGACCCCCAGTTTGGCATTCGATATGGAGCGAGGAGTGGCTGGTTCGCTGGAAGTGTCAGACCTTGCATCGAAGCGACAACCTTTTTTGGGAAGGCGTATTGTCAATGGCCTGTCCGAGGGGTTGAGCTTCCCTGTTTGTGGTTGACTGACTCTTGGTAACCTGATTGTTAGTGGCTCCGTTGTGGGTCTCGGCACTTGGCCGGATCTCGGCAGCCGGATTGTCATCTGCTCCTCTTGCGTCGAGAGGTTGATCGCGTCCTTCCGCAGAGTGGCGGTGAGGGGTGCAGACTTGCCCGGTTTGCGAGCTTGGAGGTGGATCGTCAGGGGTCCTTCTGATCCCGTGGCTGTCTCAGTATGAGCTTGTGCGTCTCCTTCATCCAGGTGCCTCTTCGACTTTTCGTATAAACAGGAGTCCGAGTAGTAAGATTCGACCCCTTTGAAGGGATCGATGTCAGCAAACTCTGTCTTTACGAAGTCGTATTTGTCGACATATTTGAAGCACTGGTGTAGCGTGGAAGGCACGATCATATAATCGTGTATCCATAGGCGCCCCAAGAGGATGTTGTAAGAAGTGTCTGCATCTATGACGTAGCAGGTGACCTCGGATTGGAGATCGCCAATCTGACACTTCAGACGAATCTTCCCGATAGGGTAGCTCCTGCCCGAATTGAAACCGCTGATGGCGGTACTTGTAGGTGTTAGGCGATGCATTGGGATGCGGAGATGATATAGCAGACCTTTCGGGATGATGCTTATGGAAGAGCCAGGATCAATGTGCATCCGATCCACCTTCACGTCGCCGATGTATCCCGTGTAGTATAGCGGGCGATCATGTAGGTTGGTTTTGATGAGCATGTCCTGCGGAGTGAAGACGATGTTGGGCATTGCTCCCGTGCATGCACTATCTTGGAGATCCATAGGTGAGTCCTCCCCAGTGAGGTTAGATTGAGCGAGATAGGCATCGGCATTTTGGAGTGCTTCGCTCAATGCAATACGAACGTCTTTGGAGAGCCTTAGGAGTTCATATAATGTCAATTTGGCCGGAGTGTTAGCCAATTGTGCTAAGATGTCAAAGTTGTAGGACCTCTCTAGCCCTTGGGCTGCGTCCTTTCGGAGAGATTTGTCGAAGCGAGTCTCCTTCGGCCTAGGCTTGTCGGTCGTCGAAGGCTGAGCCGGTCCCAGAGCATCAGTTGCAGTCGGTTGATGATTTTCAGCTGGACTATCAACCACAGGTTGGAATTGCGCTCCGGACCGCGTGACGACGGCTGTAGCTTCCTCGTTGTCTGCTGAAACTGTGCGGCAGGTCTTGATTTTTCCACTCTTTTTGTTGGTGGGAGATGGTGTGGGCCGAGTCACTTCTGACACCAAGTCTGGATGGACCCACATGACCTCTCCTCGTGAGGTGGTGAGAGGTACTAGACCAGCAGCTTGTTCTCGGGGCGGCGGAAGATTGGTAATCTGTATTGTCGCGAGAGGGACGGGGATTACCCCGTCTTGAGTCTCCGTCGGAGGGAAGTTGCCGAACTGTACGGACACCATATTAGCTGCTACGGTTACCTCTTCGAAGTCGATGGTCAGAGCGTTTGAATCGATGAGGCTTTGGATGTACCGTTTTAATTGGTAGCAGTCATGTGTAGCGTGGTATACATAACGGTGGTAATGGCAGAACTTCGGGTTCTCCAGATCAGCCGGCCGAGGCTCCCGCCTTGGTGGAGGAAGCTGAATTCTACCTCCTTGTATGAGCATGTCTAAGATAGGCTTGACGTGGCCATCTTCGAAAGAGTAAGTGATTTGAGGCCATTGCTTGTCTGCTGGCTGTGGCTCGGGCTTCTGGGCCGTGTCGGCCACCATAGCCTGTTTTCCCATGCTGTCCCGATTGTTGGAGGGGTTACCCCCATTATCGTTGTTGAGACGCTTACCCTTGTTTTCCCCTTCTGAGATGTGCAACCCCAGTTGGCGGGCCTTCTTCAGTCGTTCTTCAGCGCTTGTGGCGCTGATGATGAACGCCTTCCAATCTTTGAATTGACTCTCGCCCATCCAGAGACTGATCGTTGGAAGCAGTCTCTTTTGGCAGATTTCAATCAAAGAAGAATCTGGATTTCCGGAAGGCAGCTTCATGGCGGTCTGGCGGAATCTCTCAATGTAGTTTCTCGTTAACTCCTTCTCCCCTTGGACGACGTCCATGAGAGTGGACATAGTGACGTCTTGTCCTACTTCATAGAACCGTTCCAAGAACATGCGCTTGAAGCCGGCGAAGGAATGGATGCAGTTGTCCGGTAGATTGCGGTACCAATCGAAGGCGACTCCTTCTAATGCTCCAATGAATAACCGTGTGAGGATCGCATCTTCATGGGACAGATGGTCGGTGGTGACCTCAAAGTAAGTGATGTATCGACTTGCTGAGGTTTTGCCATCATACGGGTTGATGTTGAACGGCTTATATCTTGGTGGGAATGGAACATCCCTCCACTCAGCAGGGTATGGTTGCCGTATTCTGAGATCTTGAGCGTTTTCCTCGGGCATGAAACATGGCACGGAGCTCCTGGACCTCTCTTCTTACTTCTCGGGTCTCATCTGTCGCAGCGGGGGCTATTATTTCGGGAGGATTATTGCCCTGGTTTGGTGCCGCTGAGTTCGAATCTATATTGACCGCGGGGCCCGTATTTGTTTGACCAGGCGCTCCTCCTTGTAAAGTGGGCAGGGCCGCTTTAATCTTGTCTACAGACTTGACCAAAGCAAGTAATATGGCTTCGAGACTGTCGATGCGCTGGCGATCACTGGAACCACCTTGATCGCTGTCCGTCATGAACACCGTTCTTACGTGAGGAGTGACGGAAGGAACGGTGGAGGATGTGCCCTCTGAGTCGTACCCATGTACCGAGAAGTCATCGGGATAGGTGGGAATGTTCTCTTCGGGCTCGGACTCGGAGGGAATGGTATCCCCAGCTTCAGAGCTTGCCTTGTCTTGAGAGTTACGGATGTCCTCGGGGGCATCAGCGTCCGTTGCTCCTGATGGAAGAGTTGTTTGTACGGACTCGGTTCCCTGGAACATCGGATTGTTGCGGATGTTCGGAGGAGTGCTACCCCCAGCTCCTTCAACCTCCAGCGATGTGGATGATGAATTTCCCATCGAGGTAAATTTCGTCTTTGAACGGGTGTGTTGGAATATACCAGTGGAGGACAACCGTTTAGACGACAGTTTCTTAGTTGTAGTGGTTGATATCTTCGGACTGGAGATGCTCGTTTTCTTCCTTCTCTCTTCGACGGGGACTTTTTGAGCAGAATTGCAGGAGACAACAGGAGGTGCCTCATCTTCTGAGTTTGGGTGCTGTAGCCTTTGGAAGACGGATGGCCGCGCTTCTGTCATTGTCGTGTTGTTGCAGCAGCAATTGACGATAATTTGGGTGCAGCGATGTCCAAGCGAGGACTCTTTGCACACCGACACTCCTTCTCTTTCCTTGCGTTTGTGGAGGATCGTCTCCCGCAGGTCAGAGGAACCACTCTGTCTGTTCGCCGCGGGGGGCTGGACTTGAGTGGTTGTATACAACTTTCCATCCGAGGCCCGTGTGATAGTCAACGGGACGCTCCGATAGTCAGAGGTTGGGACAGCTGACTGGGCTCGATGAGCCCGTGCTGCCCTAGACTTCCTTCTTTTAGCACTTGTGGGTGCGTAATAGGAGGAGTCCAAGTTGAATGCCACAGAGTCTGGCTTATCATACAGAGAATTATCAGGGCCGGGACCGTATGAGAGACGGTCGAAGACCGATCGAGAGAAGCGTGGAACGGACGCTATGCTGCCAGAGTTGGGTACCGTGCAGGCTGTCTGCATGCGATCATCTTCTGCTGTCGGATGAGTTGTCTTTGGGCGGTTAGGAGTCACGACCGTGCAGGCTGGCCGCATGCGGTTGGCAATAGTGGCCGCATGGGTTTTCTGCAAGCGGCTGCCTCCTGTAGCCTCATGTGTTTCATCTATGTGATTGGCGACTGTAGCTGCATAAACTATGCGGCTGCCAGATGTGACCGCATGATTCTTCTTCATGCGGCCAGCGACTGTGGCCGCATGGGCTTTGTCCATGCGGCTAGCGGATGTGGTTGCATGAGCCTTTTTCACTCGGCTAGCACCCCTATGCGGCTCAGTTCGCGTAGAGTTCCTCTTTGCCTCTGCAAGTCCAGTATCAGTGTTTTCTTCTGCCGAACTTGGGGACAGCAGAGTTGTCGACGGTCTGAAGTGGGGTCGCAGAAGAGTCCTTCTCACCGTTTTGAGCAACAGAGGGTATCCCGTCGGGGGCTTGGGGAGGAGCAAAGGATTTTGGCCTCTACTCTCTGCGAGCCTTTGTCGTGCGGTTGCGCTTCTGGACCGGGCCAGCGCTTCCTTCGGAGAGCATCTCTTCAAACGCTTGTTGGTCGAAGCGGACGACCATCTTTTGTTGCGTGGAGCCAAGCTTGGCTGCATCCGATTACGTCACCAACTCCTCAGCCGTGGAGAAGTTAGTCCCCAGCAGAGTCGTCATCGTGTTTGCCATTGATTGTAAAAGTACAGAACAATTATCGGAGGACTGAACTTAGACTTACAATACAAACGCGCTTGTACAAAGAAAGCCTAGGGACGAAAACCTAGGTACAACAATCTAAGTACAATTGTTTATTTTAGATTCTGGGGGGTGACGATAGAGGCTCGGGAAGGCGACGGCAGCCCTGCCTTACTCCTTGGACGATCGGTATGCAGCCTTGGCTCCTGGTGTGAAGATGGTTGGCGTTGACGAAGAAAGGCTCTTTTTGCTCCTCTGTTGCTCTCCTGGCTTCTCTCTCTCTCTCTGTGTATTCTCTCCCTGACTCTGTATATTTTTATTCTTTTGTTGCCGATCCTTGTGCAAAGAAGTGATGCTGGCTATTTATAAGAGTGGGGTATGATCATTAGGGTTTGCTAATGATCATTTGTTTGGAATGTCGGCGCTCCTTCAATCTATCTGAACCCTTGATCCTGATTACAATGAATCTAGGCCATTAATGCGGATAGCACCGAACCTTGTGAGCAATTAATGTTAACTGCTTTAAATCTTCATGATGGATTATACCAATGTCCGATTGCTCGCCACGTGTCCTGTTGGCTTGATGATAAATGATATGCCTTGATCTCAGTAATTATGATGATGATGTCAAATATATTTGTTGAGATTCGGTTAAATCGTTGATTGATCCGATGCCACGTGTTTTGATTGTGGGTCCTGCCAGAGCCGCATAGGATGGGCAACACTTGAACCGCAGGAAGATACTCTTCGTGAGCCGCATAGGACAATGCTTCATCGAACCGCAGGGAACGAACTCTCAATGAGCCGCATATGCATAGTCTTTGCGAGCCGCATGAGCTAGCGTTGTATTGAGCCGCAGGGGCTGAGCTCTCAGTGGGCCGCATGAAGCTGTTCTCTATTTAAGCCGCATGAGATTTGCCACGTGGCAACCTAGGATTTCTGACGGATTGGGTCAGAGATCTTCTTCTTTTTCCGAAGCGTCTGTCATTATGGCAGAGCCATTATGACACTTTATGCCAGAGCCGCCACAGTCGTCAAATCGTGTCAGAGCATTAAGTGAGGCCACTATTCAAAGGGCCAGCTGTAGGGAAGGATCACAGGGGGACACGTGGCATGATCGAGCCGCATATTCCTGCTGAACCGCATTCACTCTCGAGCCGCATGAGACAGAGAGTCTTCCTTTGAACTGTATAAGACAGCTCCCATATGAGCCGCATGGACTTCGTATCCGGAGCCGCATGGACCATTATTCTGATATTTTCCATGCTTCTACACCTAGCAATCTAGTTGAGTTTCGTCCTATTTCTCTTTGCAATGTGACATATAAAATCATATCAAAATCCTGGCTAATAGGATTAGACCTATTCTATATAAACTCATCAATCCTTTTCAAAATGCCTTTGTTCCAAATAGACAAATTTGTGACAATACTATGATTGATCGAGCTATTTCACTCTAGAAAATTTTGGGATCAACAATAGTTCTTTTCCCCTTAAGATAGATATCTTAAAAGCATATAATAGATTGAGTTGGCAAGTCCTTAGCCGAGTCCTTAATTGTTTAGGATTGACAGGAAAATCTCATAACCTAATCATGCAATGTGTATCACTGTGCCATTTCCTATACTCATCAATGGTCCCTCAAGCACCTTCTACCCTAGTCGTGGTATCCGACAGGGTTGTCCACTACCCCCTACCTTTTTATTATGTGTGGAGAGATTCTAACCAAACAGATCAGTATTACGGAAAGAAATCATCTATTCCAAGGACTGAAGATTAAGCCTAACTCAAACACTTATTCTCATATATTTTTTGCAGATGATATACTGATCTTTGGCCAATGTACTATCCAAAATATCCTACAAACCAAATCCATTCACAATTCTTTTGAATCATGGTCAGGGGAACAAATTAATTTTGAAAAGTCTTCTATAGTTTTCTCCCGAAAACTTGATCATCACATGAGACAAATATTTCTTGACATCTTGAATGTCAAACTAATGAATACATATGACAAATATCTTGGCTACCTCCTTCTCTGTTATAAAAAACAAATATCATCCTATTCTCGACTACTTGATTCTAGCTCTTCCAAAATCAAAGGATGAAAGGGAAGATGTTTATCACATACAGGAAGAACTACACTCATAAAATCAACTCTATCCTCTCTTCCTATTTACTACCTCTCATCCTACTTGATTCCCAAGCATGTTACTAAGGTTTTCTCAACACACCAAAGGCAGTTTTGGTGGGGTGAACCTGATAACGACAGAAAGATTCGTTTCAGGTCTTGGGCTAATCTTACTAAACCGAAATTTCAAGGGGGTTTCGGCATAAGAGACCCAAAAATTATCGATAAGGCTCTGGTCACCAAACCGGCATGGAGATTCCTCACTAACCCTTCTACTGAATGGGTGAAATTATTATCGAGCAAATACTTAAGCAATACAGTTTTTGGTCTGCAACAGTAAAGCCTTCTTCTTTTTTGTATATGGTCGAGCATTCTTAGATGCAAAGATTATTTGAAAGACATCAATTGGCAAAAATATCAAGATTTGTAAGGATCCTTGGGTTCCATCTAGATCTTCTGACAATGTACAGGCTTTCAAGATTCAAATAAATCTGCTACCTGGGTCAGCGACATCATAGATAACTACTATTAGGACTTGGAATTCGTAGCTCATATATTAATTGTTCCCGCCTCAGGAAGCCTCCGGTATTCTTTCAAATACCCCTTGGTCAATCTTGCCAAATAGATAAATTGATTTGGATACACACTATCAATGGAAGCCTGAGCTGTAAATCAGCATCCAGACTCATTTATGATAGAACACACCCCAACTCAGGCCTGCAAATGCATTCGGACTTTGGTGAATGGAAAAAGCTTTGGATGTTGAACCATATCTGCCCAAGGGTTCTACTATTTATATGGAGATCTCTAATTTTAAGTTTCATTTCTTCTCTGGTCATTTATTGAGCTTCAAGTTCTATTTAGTTACAATATACTTGTCTCAATGAAGTGAAACCTAGATGCTCTTGTCATTTTATTTCAACACCAGCAGTGAAGGCATCCCTATATTGAGCTTCAAGTTCTATATATACACAACATACATGTCTCAATTTTATTTCTGCACTGGCAGTGATGGCATCCATCTACACCGGACGAATCACATATCTATTTGACACGATATTGTTTGCACTTCAGTTTCATGAGAAAATATAATGGAAGTGTTTCAAGTGAAGTATCTCTGAATACCACACATATATTTGACACGAAATTGTTTGCACTTACAGTTTCATGAGAAAACATAATGGAAGTGTGTTATTTCTTGGTTTGCTCCCTTTTTTTTTACAAAATAAAGCTTTTGTGAACTGTAAGAGGCCAAAAAAGGTTGTAGTGTGAGCTTTAGCAATAATATTGGCTTTGTAGTTAGGAAGATGAATGGAAGTTTAGGTCTGGCACATTGCAGTGGGTCCTATTGTGATGGTAGAGGCGAATATCAAACACTGGTGGATTACATTTTAATAATATGATATTATGTGATGCTAATTTTATCAATATGAACTAAGATATTGTATTTGTCGGCTTGGTCTTTACAATAAGTTCTATTTGTTATGTGGTCATGTGGTTTTATTTGCTTGTACATACTACAACTCATCTCTTGCTCGTCTAATTTTCTTTTTTGCTTTTCTTATTTTTAGCAGTTTGCTTCTAATAATTCAATTTTGGGTGACTCGCTGCAATTTTGGGTGAGTTGCTGCATTTAGTTTTGCATGCAAGTCCCTTAAACCTGCACTGGATATATATATATATATATATATATATATATATATATATATATATAAAATAATATATATATATATATATATGTAGATTCTTTTGCATATATAGTCCCTTAAACCTATCGTTCTTTTAGTGTGTGTGTGTGTGTGTGTGTGTGTGTGTGTGTGTGTGTGTGTGTATTGTTTTACTTACAATATTTTTAATTTTTTTTGTTTGCAGGATCAAATAGACACATTGACAAGAAGCCAATTTTTGGGAAAGACATTCATACCATGATATCTATTGTAGGCCAATCTTTTGCGAAGTCAATCAAATTTTCATGTGTTTATGACTACATTATAGTTGTCTAACTTGAATACAGTACGTTTGTGAAATACAATATTTTTTTTGAGTATATGGGTCACTTTAAGTTGTAAAAATATTGTATTATGGATTATTTTATAAAGAGATGTTTAAAGACATTATATTGGATTCATGTTTTGTTCACGTAATTTGTTGCTCTTTGTTCTCATATTCTTTGAATAATTTTTTTTAATGTTTTAATTTATTTCCAAAATTAAAATTTTAAATTTATGTTGGAAAGTATAAGCAAAAGTAAAATTAATATAAAAATAAAAATTATTTTTTGCGAAATCAAAATGTGCAGTAGGAAGCGTATTTATATTTGGCTACATTAGCTTTTGCGACATCAAATTGCGCAGTAAGAAGTGTATTTATATTTGGCTACGTTAGCTTTCGCGACATCAAATTGTGTACCAGAAAGTATTTTTATAATAACTAAAAAAAATAAATCAGGCTTTTGGCGACATATATTATGTTGCCAATGTATCACCTTTCTGCGACATGCAAGATACATATCGCCAAAGGTTATTTTAAATGAAAAATATGATATGTCGCCAAAAGTGATAGTATTTTGCGGCATGGGTAATTTTGTGTCGCCAAAGACTTTCCCAGACAAGGCTACAGCGACATGTGTGCGACATAGCCAGATATGTCGCAGAAACCCTTTGGCAACACAAATCTAGCTTTGCGCTACATTTTGTGTATGTTGCTGAAAATGTATTTTCTTGTAATGAAAGGATTTACCAAGAACTGTCTAGGATTAGCTGCACAAAGGGGTACTCCTGGAACACTGGCAAGTTGTATCCTCCATCACCCTTCTCCTCACTCTCTAACAAATCAAGCAGAAAAAGAAATAATAAATATTGAAAAATTAGAAAGTATTAAAGAATTAATTACTAAATTTGTATCCAAGCTTGGTCGTGCAAGAAAGCATAGCTATTTGATGATCAATGAATCAAATAACAAACAAATGATGTCGTGTATATATATGAGTAAGCTTGTTTACTTGTGGCTTTCTTCAACTGAATTCAATCAAAAGGCATGAGAAAGTTTTTGAGTGAAAGGATTATGTTACTTCTTCACACATGCTTATGCTTTCTTTACTGCTTATTTTTCTTTCTATTATTTATATACAATATGTTTATAGTCAGTTGAGAGGGGCCATGCAAGAAATATGAGCACAGACCACAGAGATAGTTTGGAAAGCAACCAACTCAATGTTAGTCCCGGGGCTTGATCAAAGATGGAAAAACAGATGCAATCGAGATCTGAGATGTCACACAAAAACTTTGCAGTGATCAAACTCAAGATCTACGATGGTACAATAAATCAAATAGCCAAATTACAATCTGAAGGAGGGAAAAAGAGAAGAGAAGATCTCTCGTTCTTCCTTGCAAACGTGTTGCAATTGGGACAGAAGGAGTTACAATAAAACTAGAAGGAGATGAGAAGAAGAACAATGCTGGGGTGTCAAAACACCGTTGCTCAAAGCAAGATTCGCCCCACACGATCTGCTTCCAGGAACCAGCAAGTTGAAGAACTTGTGGAACGCTCGAAGTCACCTCTGTTCAGACTCCTCGGATGGACTTGCAATGGCGGCAGCAACTCTCTCTCTCTTTCTCCTTTTCTGACTTGTAATTTTCGTAGTCGTCACAAAGGAGGCCAGAAGAGAGTATTTATAGAGAGAGGGTGGAAACCCTAGCCGCCTCTTCAGTTATGGAAAGATTGAATCAAATCCCAAAAGATAGCAACGAAATTTAATTCAAATCCCACGAAATTAATTCAAATCCCACAAAGATAGGATCTGAATTAATTCAAATCCCACAAAGATAGGATCTGATTTAATCGCATTGATTCAGCCTTTCCATTACTGATTTGTAATCTGCACAGTCAGCGGATCCCTCCATGCGGCAGCAGCAGCAGCCTGGCCGCATGAGCCTAATGGCCGCATGGACCGTATGTGCCGCATGGACCGCATGAGCCGCATGGACCGCATGGACCGCATGGAACGTATGTGCCGCATGAGCCGCATGTGTCGCATGAGCCGCATGAGCTGCATGTGCCGCATGGCCGCATGGCCGCATGGTCGCATGAGGCCGCATATGAGCCGCATGCCGCATAAGACCGCATGGCCGCATATGAGCCGCATAAAGACCGCATGACTGCGGACGTGCTAAGTGCAAAGTGTGCCAACAAAACGCCACATTATGCCTCATGAGCCCATGAGCCCGAGCCCGAGTCCGAGTCCGAGTCCGAGTCGCTAAGCCCCGTTGGGGCTTAGCTCCAAATGGAATTAATCCAAGAGAATAACAAAAGCATTAATGCTTAATCCTTGGAGCCTTATTCTTACCTCCTAGTAAAATCACCCACATGGTTCCCTCCTTAGGGTCACCACCCCATGTGCATCTCTCAACAACACAACCAAGTATATATGTTGAGATAACTCATGGTGCATTTCCGATGTGGGACTATAATTTTACAAGGCATGTTGAGAGCAAGCTCTCTCCATGTAAAGAAAGCACCAACAATCCCCCACATATCACAACATATATATGTGTCCAGGGTTGAGCGTTTTCCACAGTAACTGTCCATTTTGCATTATGATAGATGTCGGTGACGACTTGAATCTTCCCGCATGGGTTAAATAACAATGTGATACAAGAATGGACTACGCCTTGAATTCTGCAACACAATTATAATTCTTCCCACTCACAAAGTGTAGTTACGTGTGCTTCTGGCTGCACATTAAAGGCCTTGTGCCAGCCTGGTTTCAGTGTATAATTTTGGGCATCTACAAGTTTACCCTCAAGAGACGGCCTGATATCTCTTTCCATACACTATAGGTGAGTTCTTTATTAAAGAGATATGACATAAAGCCTTGCGCTTCCTTGCGGTGCTACGCCGCTATGACATGGCCTGAAGCCGAGGCATTACCCCTACCTGGGAACCTCATCGTAGTGTCATACTACTGTAGCATAAGGTCACAAGCCTCTTTGTAGTGCCAAACTACCCAGCATGAAGCCTAAGGCTTCCTTGCGGTGTTATGCCGCAACGACATGGCTTGCAATGTCGAGACTTTACCCCTACCTGGGTACCTCATCGTGGTGTCATGCCACTGTAACATGGGGCCATCCTCCCCTTTGTAGTGCTGTCTACAACTCTTTAATTTACGTCATACAGCATTAGGCTACCTGCCTATTTGCGGTGCTACGCCGCTGTGACTTGGCTTGCAAAGCCGAGGCATTACCCCTACCTGGGAACCTCATGGTGGAGTCACCCCACTGTAGCATGGAGTTTCACTCCTTGTAGTGCTGCTCTACCGTGCTTCCTGTAAAGCACACCAGGCATTCACTCTGCCTGAGAACTCATTAAGGCGTTTAAGCCAACCTTCCACAGGATCAGTTTTTTTCGCAGAAAAAATACATAGTAGACAACAGTGGTTATGGGTCCGTATCCCTTCCATGTTCCAGAGAACAAGTACCCACTACTACCTGATAGTTTTCCAGTCAGTGATCCTCCTTTGAACCAAAAGTTAGATGCCTAGTAGATTTCTCTTTGAACTAATAGCATAATACTTTATGGTAGGATTATAAAGATACACTATCAGAATGCCTTCAAGCCCATTTTATAAGCTGTGTCATCGACCAACTGGCGCTTGAGACCTTTCGTGAACGGATCTGCCAGGTTCTCCTGACTCCGAACATCAATCACTGTAATTACACCTCTTTTGATAAGATCGTGTACTGTCCTGTGCTTCAACCGCACAATCCTCTTCTTCCCGTTGAAGAGGTCATTTGATGCCACCTGCCGCAGTCGCCTGGTTGTCACAGTATATCGGTATAGACGATATCTGAGCCCCAACCACTGGAAGATCATACATGAGCTCCCGAAGCCATTCTGCTTCATCTGCTACAGTTTTAAGTGCATAGAATTCAGATTCCATGGAGGAACGAGAGAGTATAGTCTGTTTCTTCGACTTCCACGATATAGCAGCTCCACCCAAGGAAAAGACATATCCACCTGTGGATCTTTCGCTTTCCACTTCTGAATACCAGCTAGCATCACTGAAGCCTTCCACTACTGTCGGATACCCGTTGTAGTACAGTGCATATGTCTGAGTTTTCTTGAGATATCTCATCACCCGCTTCACAGCTTTCCAGTGCTCAACCCCTGGGTTGCTTGTGAACCGACTCAGCATTCCTACGGCGAAAGCTATGTCAGGCCTTGTGGCAGTGGTTGCGTACATCAAACTTCCGATAACGCTAGAATACTCCAGCTGCCTGACGCTTTCCCTTGAGTTTGGCTTCAGCTTCTGTTCACACCTGTATGGCGTATCGATCCCTGGAAGATCCGTATACCCATAGCGTGTGAGCATCTTCTCAATGTAGTGAGATTGTGACAGCGCTACTCCAGTGTCTGTCCGGATGATCTTTATACCCAAGATGACATCTGCATCCCCCAAGTCCTTCATACTGAACTTGGTTGAGAGGAACTTCTTTGTCTCTGTGACACAGCCTATATCCGTACCTAGGATTAGCATGTCGTCCACATAAGACAAACGATGACTCCTCTTCCATCAGCGAACTTTGTGTAAACACATTTGTCCGTCTCGCTGACTCTGTAGCCGTTTGACCTAATAACTTTGTCAAACTTCTCATGCCACATCTTGGGAGCTTGCTTCAAACCATACAATGATTTCACCAACTTACAGACTTTGTCTTCAAGACCTTTGACGACAAATCCATCTGGCTGTTGCATGTAAATCTCTTCGGTCAGCTCCCCATTCAGGAATGCAGTCTTTACATCCATCTGATGTATCACCAACTTATGTATAGCTGCAAGAGCGATTAACATCCTGATGGTGGTCATCCGGGCTACTGGAGCGTACGTGTCAACGTAGTCTATCCCCTGTTTCTGAGAAAATCCCTTGGCTACCAGCTTGGCCTTGAACTTGTCAATAGTTCCATCTGCCTTCATCTTCTTCTTGAAGATCCATTTACATCCGATGGGCTTTTCTCCTTCAGGTAGATCTACCAACACCCATGTGTTATTGGAGATGATAGAGTCAAACTCGTCATTTACTGCCTCCTTCCAGAAGATAGCATCTCTGGTCTTCATCGCCTCATCATAGGTAAGCGGATCTGCTTCCACATGATAGGTGACAAAGTTATCTCCGAAGTCTTTCGATCTCCTCGCTCGCTTAGCTGACGGCTCTGCGAGTTCTGGTACAAGAGTTGTTTCATCAACAACAGCTTCTTCTTGGACTACTGGCTCATATGAGATTTCAGTCTCATTTGCTCCTACATTATTTTTCGGAATGTCCGAAAGAACAATGTTTTTGTCTTTTGCAAACTTGTCTTCAAAGTATTCAGCATCACGAGATTCGATAATATGATTTGACTCAATATCAAGAAATCTCCGAGCATCACTCTTCTCGGCATACCCCAAGAAGATCGCCTTCGTAGTCCTTGTCCCTAGCTTCTGAATCTTCAGATCTGGGAGTTTCACATACGCCAGACACCCCCACACTCGAATGACATTCAAATTTGGTCTGACTTTAAACCAGAGTTCGTGAGGAGTTACGTCCGAAGTTGCATGTGGCACTCTATTTAGAATAAAAGTGGCCGTCAATGCAGCTTCTCCCCAGTAGCATTTAGGAAGACCCGCGGTTAGCAGCATAGAGTTTATCATTTCTGTCAACGTTCTGTTCTTCCTCTCCGCTACTCCGTTGGATTGAGAAGAATATGGAGCAGTAGTCTCGCATATGATTCCATGTTCTTTGCAAAACGATACAAATTCATGAGACCTGTACTCCCCACCTCGATCACTTCTTAACCTTTGAGTTGTTGTCCAGTCTGCCGTTCAGCTTCGGCCCTGAACTCTCTGAACTTCTCGAAGGCTTCGTCTTTAGACTTGAGCAACTAGACGAACACGTATTTTGAGAAGTCGTCGATGAAGGTTATGAATACTTCATCCCGACCTTCGTGGAGAAATGTTTGAAGTCATAGATATCGGAGTGCACCAACTCCAGAAGATCTGTACTTCGATTGACCCGATGAAAGGGTTTTCTTGTGATCTTCGTCTGAGCACACACCTCACACTTCTCCACCTTACCCCCACATTTGGAGATAAGTCCTAGACTAGACATTTTGTCAATTCTTTTACAATGAACATGTCCTAGTCTATTATGCCACAACTCAAGAGAATAATCAGAAAATACAACTGCATTAATGTCTTCAAACTGGTTAACAAGCTGAATTTTAAATATTCCTTCGGTTTGATAAGCCTTCCCGAAGTATGTTTCTTTCTTGGACATCACCATCTGACCAGCATTTGTCCATCCTCAAGCCTGCGTTGCAGAACAGGCTTCCAGAGATCAGGTTCTTGGCAATCGTCGGAACATGCTTCATACCTTGAAGCGTCAGAGTGTTCCCAGAAGTGAGTTTTAGTTCCACGGTCCGATCCCCAGAACTTCAGCTTGGGCCTGGTTCGCCATGACAACCTTCTCAGATATCGGCTAGTGCATAACGAACCATTCCTTGCCTGAACAGACATGGCAAGTCGCTCCAGTGTCAATCCACCAGTCAGAGTCAACCCCCACAGTAGTGACCTGTCCGATCATAGCAACAATGTTAGAAACCAATGAAACCTTATTAGGCTCACATTTCTCTGATTGTTTAGGCTTAGATCTGCATTCACTCTTATAGTGGCCTTTCTTGCCATAATTGTAACAAGTCACGTGGGACTTGGTCTTCTGTTGCTTGAAAGAAGGACCCTTCACTTTTAGATTAGTGAAGTCCTTCTTCTTGGGATGAGAAGCCGCCTGCTTCCCCTTGGGATCTCTCGTCTGCACAAGATTGGCTTTAGCCAACTGTTTGGACAGAGTGTCCACCTTCTGTTGGGAACGCATCTCGTCCTCAACATGGATCTCTTGCAGTAGATCTCCCAAGCTAATGTCTAGCCTCTTTCTGTGCATCCTTGCATAGAAGGTACTCCATCTAGCAGGAAGTTTTGAGACGATCCCTCCGACGACAAACTTGTCGGGAAGGGGCATCTCTTCGTCTTCTAGTTTCTGACGCAGCTTCAAAAATTCCTTCACCTGTGGCAGCATGGACTTTTCGTCCTCAAAGAGCAATTTTTGATATTTTTCAACCACAAACATTTTGCTCTTGTTCTTGTCTTCTTCATAAAGATTTTCCACAGACTCCCATATGTCTCTCGCAAGTTCCTTCTTGGAGTAGGATTCTGCCAGGGAGTCCTCCATAGCATTCAGGATGAGAAGCCTACAGATGCTATTTTCCCTTCTCCACTTGGCCTGGAGTTTGGTAGCCGCGTTGATTGCGGCAGTAGATCCAGAGTCTGGAACAGAGGGTTCTTCCTCCAACAGAACATGATCAACGTCTTTTAGTTGAAGAGTTAGGTACACCTTTCTCTTCCAGACTTGATAGTGCTCTCCATCGAACTTTTTCAACTTGCAGAAGTCCGATTGGAGGAGCGAAGCATTAATGTTTTCCATCTATACGGATCTTGCTTTGAGATTGTTAGTCCCGGGGCTTGATCAAAGATGGAAAAACAGATGCAATCGAGATCTGAGATGTCACACAAAAACTTTGCAGTGATCAAACTCAAGATCTACGATGGTACAATAAATCAAATAGCCAAATTACAATCTGAAGGAGGGAAAAAGAGAAGAGAAGATCTCTCGTTCTTCCTTGCAAACGTGTTGCAATTGGGACAGAACGAGTTACAATAAAACTAGAGAGAGATGAGAAGAAGAACAATGCTGGGGTGTCAAAACACCGTTGCTCAAAGCAAGATTCCCCACACGAACTGCTTCCAGGAACCAACAAGTTGAAGAACTTGTGGAACGCTCGAAGTCACCTCTGTTCAGACTCCTCGGATGGACTTGCAATGGCGGCAGCAACTCTCTCTCTTTCTCTTTTTTTGACTTGTCATTTTCGTAGTCGTCACAAAGGAGGCCAGAAGAGAGTATTATAGAGAGAGGGTGGAAACCCTAGCCCCTCTTCAGTTATGGAAAGATTCAATCAAATCCCAAAAGATAGCAACGAGATTTAATTCAAATCCCACGAAATTAATTCAAATCCCACAAAGATAGGATCTGAATTAATTCAAATCCCACAAAGATAGGATCTGATTTAATCGCATTGATTCAGCCTTTCCATTACTGATTTGTAATCTGTACAGTCAGCGGATCCCTCCATGCGGCAGCAGCAGCAGCCTGGCCGCATGAGCCTAATGGACGTGCTAAGTGCAAAGTGCGCCAACAAAATGCCACATTATGCCTCATGAGCCCATGAGCCCGAGCCCGAGTCCGAGTCCGAGCCGAGTCTGAGTCCGAGTCGCTAAGCCCCGTTGGGGCTTAGCTCCAAATAGAATTAATCCAAGAGAATGAAAAAGCATTAATGCTTAATCCTTTGAGCCTTATTCTTACCTCCTAGTAAAATCACCCACATGGTTCCCTCCTTAGGGTCACCACCCCATGTGCATCTCTCAACAACACAACCAGTTTATATGTTGAGATAACTCATGGTGCATTTCCGATGTGGGACTATAATTTTACAAGGCATGTTGAGAGCAAGCTCTCTCCATGTAAAGAAAGCACCAACACTCAAAACCATTAACAGTGGCACATATTCGATATATTCAAGAAAAAAATTATCTATTAGGAACAAATTAGGATATTTTTTAAATCCTAAATTAAAATTAGGGGGAAATTAGGGGTTTAGAGTAGGAGTTCACCGGAGGGACTTTCTGTGAGGAGGATGCTTGTGGTCGCCGGAGTCGAAGATGCATCGTCGGGACTGGAGGCAGGATTGTTGACGTCGAAATGGATTTTGAAGAAGCGACGAGAGGCGGCACCCAACCGAACCCTAACCTATTCTGTATAATCCTTGAAGAGCGGAGAGACGCAGCACCTCACCATCGCCTCGTTGACGCCCGAAATCGACGGGACCAACGGACGAAGTTGAGGAGGTTTCGCCGCCGTAGGAGTCGATCATGGCAGCGAGGGTGCGGTAGGAGGTAGGCGGAGCGGAGGAGATTGGGGGTAGGTTTAGCGTTTGCAGCTAGGGTTTGGATTAGTAAGTTTTGGTGGAAAATTTAGGGAGGAGTAGGTTTTGGTGACGCGATAGGAGATGAGGGAGAGGCTGATGATTTTTCAGGTCCGGTGGCTGTGGTAGAAGTGGTAGGAGGGAAAGAGGAGGAGAGATGAGGGAGAGAGCTATAGGAGATGAGAAGGAAAAATAAGGGAGGGAGAAAAAAAGGAACGGGTTTGATTCAGGAGTCGGAAGTGAGCGGACGTTCAAGTGGAATTCTAATTTTTTACCACTATTTTATAACGATGCTTGTAACAATGTTACATATGTGTGAACAATATATAATGTTTAGCGCTATAAATCGTTATAATAGGCCAAAAAAATTTCAAAGTTGTCATATTATGTGGTGGTGTTGAAATTCCGTAACGTTTTATATGAACCGTTGTAATAGCTTTTTTTCAAGCGTTATAACAGGGTATTTTCTTGTAGTGAGAGCAGCCCTTTGACACCGAGAAGGAGAGGAGGAGAACGTAGTAAACCGATGGAGGGAGAGGAGAAATTTTAGAGGGGGGAGGAAATATTTTAGAGGGGGCAGGGGGAGTTCGTTCCTTTTATTAGTTGGAGTAGGAAAAGTTAGAAGGGGGAAATATTTTAGAAGGGGGAAATATTTGGAGAGAAAAAAGTGGCGACAACAGAAAAAAAAATTATACCTAGTTTCTATTTCTGCTGACCAGTCCAACAATATTTATACTTATTAAATTATTATTTTATTAAATTTATTTTAAAAAATTTTATTATTAGTGACAGAAAAAGGAGTACCAAATATTTATCTCAAAGGAACTAAAATATTTAGTGCGTTTTTTATTTAATGATCAAAAATTCTAAATAATTTCTCATAAATTTGGAATCACTATAAACCCTAAATAAAATAAAGAAATGAAGGCATGAGTAACCTCTAATTGAGACAGAGAATAGAAAAAGAAGAAAACGTGAGAGAGAATACAGACTAGTTGTATCGGTTTCTAGAATCGGGTTCGGATTCGATTCAGATTAGAATTAATACATACATGATCGTTCTCTATATTAAATACGGCTTAGAATCGTAAAAATGTGTTTTCCAAATAGTATATATATTTCACTTATTAATACAAAAAATTTAAAAAATAAGTTTGTATATGTTTTTTTTCTTATGTAGTTGTTGAAAAAATTTAAAAATAACATGAAAATATAATAATATGTTCAACATTAAAGTTATATTTAAACTAATTGCATCGTTATCTAATTAAGCACATACCAAAAATTCAAATAGTATTTATAATAAATCATAATTAAAATATATTTAGAATATTATAATACAAATTAAATCTTTATCTTTTATAAAATAATATCTAGATTATTTTTATACGTGCAATGTACCAAAACTAGATTAGTGGAGTCTTTTTTTATACTTTAGGTAAGTTATTGTTTTGCTAGACGAAAAGAGATCATATCTGACAAAATTACAGTATGATCTTTTCTACCATTCAGCTCTTGGTGGGTTTATACAGAAATCGCATGAAGAACAATGATAGCCTTTACTACATATGTATGTGTACTCATATGTTTTAGTTGCTTCAAAGCCAACTATCATCAATAGGTTTTAATTGTAATAAGAGGGAAGATGCTGGATTGGCAGCTGTCATTTGTTGAAATTACAAGAGGTAGCTACCAATGTCGAATTAAATTTTGAGTCTGAGACAAACCCTAATACCATGTACACAGTAATTTTTTTTTGTCGTTTTCGTCTCTTTTTATCTTTTTTTGTCGTTTTTTACTAGTCTTTGTGTTTTTTGTTGTCTTTTGTCGTTTTTGTTGTATTTTAGTTTTTTGACATTTTGTCATTTTTTTGTTTTTTTTTTGTTTTTTTGTTTTTGTGTTGTCTTTTTTGTCGTTTTGTAGTAGTTTTTTTGTCGTTTTTTGTATAAAAAAAAGTTGTCCTATTTGTCTTTTTTGTTGTCTTTTGTTTTTTGTGGTTTTTTTTATATTTTTCTATATTTTTTTTGTTTTGTCATTTTTTGGTCTTTTTATCGTTTTTGTTTTATGTCATTTTGTCGCTTTCGTATTTTTTGATCTTTTTTAATTTTTTGTTGTTTTTGGATTTTTGTTTTTTTTTACTTTTGTCGTTTTAGTCTCTTTTTTTTGGCCTTTTTGTCTTTTTCTTTTTTATATTTTGGTCGGGTTTTTTTTCGTTTTTAATCGTTTTTTTTTTTTTTTTTACTTTTTTTCCTTTCCTTTTTGACGTTTTTTCGTTTTTGGTTTGTTATTCTTCATTTTTTTTTCATTTTTTTTATCATTTTTTATCATTTTTTTTCCGGGAATGTTTATATAGTCACGAAACCGAAACATGGAATGTAATTTTTCAGGAAATTAATTCCTTCGAATTTGATTTCCGAGAATATAGAATTTTCGGCTGTATAGTATTCCGCATACCAAACGCCCCTAAAAGTTGGCCCTCAAAGCTTAAGCTCATACAATTTTTTTTATAGACAACAATAAAATAGTATTATCAACACAAAATTTAAGAAAAAATAATTAACAAATAATATCCAAATAATATATTTTTAATAAAATACTAATAAATTGAAGATATTCCAAGCAAAAAAAATGATGTTCTAAACAAATAATAACTAATAATGTTTCAAATAATTCTTATGAAAATAATAAAAAATAAAAATTGTAACTTGTTCTATTGTTCAATAAATCCAACAGGACGCGAGAGTGTGTGTGTGTGTGAGAGAGAGAGAGAGAGGATGTTGACAACGACGGAAGGAAAAAAAGGGTATTGGCAACGACTAAAGGGTATAAGAAGATTTGGAGCATCATAATGTTAGATCATCAACAGAAGGGGAGAGGATTTAATTTTGACAGCGATTGCACAAATTTTTTTCTTCATTCTGACTAACTGATTTGTCTTTTGATAATACAATATATGACATATAGATATTCTAAAATTTTGGGCCTGAGGCACCCACTCCGGCTACGATAACTACCACATTTCAAATTTTTGAGTTGTTTTCAAACAAATTTCTAAACAAATTCATAATATTATTTAGTTGATGCACTTATAAGATCTTAAAGGGAACCCAAAAAGTAAATTGAGCAAACTGATAGAACTGAAATCTCCAATCCTTGTATACACTTTATGGGGAGTAAGATATTTGCATAGTAAGTTATACATATGCCAATACCAAAACATAATTCTTGAACCAACATGAGAAAATCAAGATTAGGACCAACAAGAATAATATAAAAGATTAAACAATTATCAAAGATAATTGAACAAAAAGACTAACAATCAAGGGTGTAAAAGAAAGTAAGTTGTAAAACATGTAAATAAAAAACTTAGTTATCTCGATGATTACGCTTTAAAAGTTCTAATATTTGTTAGATATTTTTAATAATTCATTAATTGAATATATGACACACCCTAAGCTAAAGCAGCATTTTAAATAGTAAACTAGAGGTGGAGGAGAGCTGATTTTTACAAGAAATAATATTATAACAAGAAGAAGCGGGGGAAGGGATTGATACAAGAAGTATATATTAGGTCTGTCTTTCGAAGCGTGGAAGGGATGGTTCAAGATGTGACAGATCCATTTAACCATGAACTGCTACCAAGTGAGGTATTGACCTAATAAGACCAACTTTTCGAATAATATTATCCTAGAAATATTTTAAAGTTATATTTACAACGTTGTCTATATATTGTAAAAAATACATATTTTATAACATTTATAAAAGTTGTTAAATATAACCCTTTTATAATGTTTCATAAACATTGCAAATGATATTACATATACAACGTTTACATAACGTGGTAAAAAAATTAATTTTACAACATCAAACAAACATTGTGCAATATAAACAATGTACAACTATTGTTAAACGTTGTTGAATATGACATTTTTACAATATTTTAAGTACATTGTTAAAATTAGTAACTTTGGCAACAATAAATAACCGTTGTCAAAATTAATAAATGTTACAATGTTAATAAAACGTTGTTAAAAATAATAATACACAACTTTTGTGAATGACCATTGTAGAAGCCTTAACGTTTGAATGTAAACGTTGTTTGCACATGTATTTTACAATGTTTTTACAATAAAGGTTGTAGAAGACCGCCATTTTTTACAATATTTTTAGGAAGTGTTGTAGATGGAACGCTGTAAAAGGGGATTTTTCTTGTAGTGAATGGTGTTCTTCCATGTGTTCTCCATTCTGGTTCTTGTAGTTGCTTCATGTTTTCTCTTGCATGTTATTTACTGTCATAGTAGGCATGTTTATATGTATCCTACTAGTCCCCTGAGGATCGGGTGATCTCTCCAGGTTATTGCTGAGTTTACTTTATACTATATGGTGATTGACGATTACATCTTTAGGATTTTAGGTACATATATATATATGTTGTATCTTTATTAAGATCCACCGGTATTATGTTCATTTATCGTTACTTTATTCTGCTGATATGGCCTAGTTTTGCAAGCTTTATTACTCTATGAGCTTATTCAGACGATTGTAATATAATCTGATAAACTTTATTATACATTGTCTATTCTTGTTTTTTGTAGGATCCGACGTGTTTGCATGATCAACATTAGTGCACTTGATCTTACGATGGATTTATCTTTAGTTGATTGAGATATAGAATTATCATAGTGATATATAGAACTACCTGACGTAGACAGCTTATACTCAAGCTGGGCTGGAGTCCTCTCGATACATAGCTGGCAGGTAAAAGTATTCCTAATCCTACGTATTTTGGGACTGGAGCATTACAAAAACCATAACATCGTACCATGAACCTTGTGTACGAATAACCACAAGTTAGATCTAAATTCTACTCTAAAAGTCATAGAAAGTGACTATTGTGTTAACCAATTAATTCTATTTAATTCTGGAATAAATTATCTTAAAACCTAATTTAGTCTAATTATAATCTGAAATAAAATCTAAACATAAATTATTTGCTATATAAAGTCACGATTCCAAATTTGGGTTCCGTGACACGCAAATCGAGACGTACCGTTGACTAAATAGTCAAACGACATGAACCTAATAATTGAGTGTGCAACCATATAGATTTTAGCACTACGAGTACAATAGAATTGATGGTGCCACCAAATCTCGATTTGGTCAAATGTGATCGCCATTATGGCTAACCGTGACTAAATCGATAAATTATCGGCAAACTATGGGTTCCATGAATTAAATAAAATATTAAAATATTCTATTAACTTTTAGAAATTTAGTATGTTGTAGATCTATATGTAAGCTTTCCAAACATCAAACGGTTCACAAAATGGAATTTGGGATCTCCCAAATCTCGAAATTAGTGCGCCATATTGATTTTTGGACAACTGGCGCTCATACAATTTTCTAGAAATCTACGTTGTAACCACCACTTTTCTAGAATAGGAAATTTTGGTAAATGTGTGATTTTAAATTTTTGATAATATTTTAATTGGTACTTTTGTGTTAGTAGTTGGTTTAACCTTAGCAAACCATGATTAGAGAACCATGTCATTAGAGGCCTAGTTATCATTTTAGATTGGAATTAAGTTATATTCTAAATTAGGAAACTTTTTAAGTCATTTTTAGGGTTTTGAGTTATTTGCTTTTTGGACTTTTGCTAAAAGGCTTTTTATTAACTTATGTTGTAGTTGGGCCTTATGATTAAACCCTAACCCTAATTCCAGCATGTGGCCGACCAACACAGCCCCCTCCCCCCACTTATATAAACACATCATATAGCCACCAAGCCACTTTTGCAAAACCCTAATTTCTACCTTCTTCAAAGTAGCCTCCATTCTCCAATTCTCATTCAAATCAGACAAAACGAATTGCGTTGCGATCCTTGAGAGGAGAGGAACTTGCTGGAGGATTGATAACAAGGAATCGGAGGCTTTGGACCGTAGGAAATCGACATGGGGACGTTTGGAGGCTTTTTACGTTGAGATTTCGACTCTCAATAGATAAACGCTTTTAAACTCCTTTAAATCCTGATTTTTCCTCATAGAAGCATGCATCTAGGTACCCTAGACCTGTAGATGTAGTTTGGTTACATTTCGTGACTGTTTGATATATGTATCGGATGCGTGTCGGTGTATGTTAACATGTGCTTGATGAAATGCCTCTTAGAAATAAAAGTTGTTATTTTTCAAAACTAATTTCATATACTTGTAGCCCTATACGGGGGGATACCAAAACATTTTTTGTTATTTTTTGACACTATTTTCGTGTCCAAACAGGACACGGGGACGTAGCACGAGGTCCCGTGCACAGCCGTGCACGTCTTGCATCCTGAGTGTCATAACTCGATGGATACGACACGGTTTGGCATGAAATTTTGTGGACACGTAGGGGAAACCTCTATCTACGTGCTCGTGAAATTTCATAAGGTTTGTAGTGTGTACGAAGTTATCGAGCCCGCATGGGTCTTGGCCTGCTGCACACGCGCAGATTTGAGCCCTAACACGCACTTATAACTCGGACACGAGGCGGCGCGCACAGGCGTGTACAGCCCCCACTGACACAGTGCTAGTGTGACACGTGGACACCATATGGACATGTGTCATGGTGTCAACTAGCTAGACCTAGACCCCACCTAGCCACGTGCAAGAGCACGAGGCTCATCGTGTCGCGTGTTATGTCCTATAGAACCCGACATGGCCGTACGAGCCCTACCCTTCACAGATTTTTGACACTTTGAATCGAGTCCTGACACGGGTTATTGGACACGATTCGACACTTTGTGGACACGATTCTGACACTTTGTGGACACGATTCACACCCCCACATGTTGACACACATCCGGGCCATCTTTTTCCCAATTATCTATGTATATATATGTATTTATATGTATCGGTGTATATATATATATATATATATATATATATATATATATATATTCAACCAGCACGTACGGGCTCAGTTAAATCGTGTGTCCCCGCACACGATTTTTAGCCGATCGTCATTTCGCTTCAGACTATTCATGCGGATCATGTCCGCACTGGCTTTTTCATCATCGCCCCACACGTACGCCTTGTGCAATCCGTGCGCTCCAGAGCCTCACGGGATGGCCGACGTATTTCGACGCCGGCAACTCAATGCCTTGCTTCGCCCACGCCGAAGGCACCCTCGACGTCTTTACGACGCCTACGACAGATGCCATCCAGCCACCCGTTCTATGTGCACGATTCCCTTACGACGTCTTTTCGATGCCCATAGGGTGCCGTATGATAGGCCGAGCTCCCTTGCTCGGACTAGGGTTCGGCCTTCCCCTTCCCGGCCACCCGGCCCGGGGAGCTCAGCCTCCGTTGCTCGCACCCCCCCGCTCCTGGTGGTGGGTTGTGTGTGGCCGGTCATCCTCCTCAGGCTGTCCGTGCCCCCTCCCTCCCGTACTCCCCGTCGCCGACCTGTTCGGTCGGCCCCGTTCCGTCGCCTCTCCCGGGGGATCTCCTCGTCGTTCGACCTCCCCCCCTCTTTCTTCCCCCCTCCTCCCCCTCTCCAGCGCCGTCGCCGTTCTTGCAGGTCTCGACGACGCCGGTCTTGTCCCCACAGCCCGGTCCTCCCCCTCCGATTTTCCTCCTCCGGATATGCACGGCCTCGCCCCCTCCTCGTGCTCCTGTCCTTCCAGTTCCTTTCCCTCGGGAGTCGAACCCTCTCCTAGCCTCGTGTGGCCTCGGCTCCCCCTCCTCGGTGCCGGTCGGTCGTCCGGCGACCTCTGGCGGCTTCGTGTTCCCGCCGTCGCCGCCCACACCCTCGGCCGCGGCCCCACCCCCCAATCCCCTCTCCCTCAGACGTCCTCCGCCTCGGATCCTCCCCCTCTCCGGCTTTCGGTGCCCCCGCGGCGGCTCCGGATCCCGCCGCCAGGGCCTGTCCCCCCTCGCCGGCGTCCACCCCCGGCTGAGGTCTCCCGTTCCTCTTTGCGGTGGCCCAACTCGGCTTCTTCCTCCCTCGGCCCCCCGGTCGAGCCCCCGCCGGCCCTGGGCTGTCCTCCCCTCTCCGCTTTCCCCTCCCATCGTCGGCGCTCTCGCCAGCCTCGTCGTCGGTGGCCCCCCTTCTCTCCCTCCCAGCATTTCTACCCTCCTCCAGCGCTCTCTCGTCTCAGGCCATAAGGACACCCCATCCCGACTGGTAGCCGCCGTCCCCGTTCTCCGTGCTGCCTGGCCGCAGCCGACGCTCCGTCTCCCACCTTAACTGAGTCCCTCCCCTCCCAGGTGGTAGTCGTCGTGCGTCGGCCGGCCAGCTTCAGCGCGCCCCCTCCCTGGCTTCGCGCTCGTCCGATCGACCCCGGCCCCGTCCCTCCCACCTCCTCCCTTCGGGCCGGCCCCCGTTGGAGCCCCCTCTTCCGATCAGCCCCCCCCTCCTCGATCTCCCTGCCGGTGCTCCTGCACGTGGGGGCCCGAGAACCTCGTGCCGCGCCCCACATCGGGCAGTGTGCCCCAATCCTCGGGCTGGGTGCCCCTAGGGCCTCGTGCCCACACGTGTCTTGGCATTTGCATTTTTTGAAAATTTTGAAATTTCAATATTTGAAATTTCAAATGGTTTGACCCTCTGCTGTTTTTCGAAATTCCGATTCTCCGAAATTTCAAAAAATGCGTATTTCTACTGTTTGCTTTTATGTACCTGCTCACCAGGGCCCTTTTGTCTTTGGCTTAGTACCTGTCTGTAATGCTCTTCATGAGCTCCTTTTAGTTATCAATAAAATACCCTTTTATTTATATATATATATATATTATATATATATATATATATATATATATATATATATATATATATATATATATATTTCTGATATTATGAATATTTCAGTTTAAGAGTTATTCTCAGATTTGATATGTTAATTATGTATATAGCTTGTAATTAGTTTTTAGGTTATATGTACATATGTTTGTGTATGTAGTATATTGAGATTGATATTGGTTGTTGGGGGTTCACCTTGATGTCCCCTCACAGCAGCCCCCTCACCAGCACACACACACACACACACACACTTGCTTTTTTTCCTTTTCTTATACATACATATTGGTATATTTGAATATTTGTGTTTATATACATAGATATTGCATATTGAATTGAATGTGTATATATATGATATTAGTATAGGATATTATAGCCTATGGCTAGTTGTGATTAGAAATAACCCTATAGGCCTAATTAGGTACACTTTGACTAGTTACTTGACCAAGTTGACCAAAGTCAACTATGTGTCAAACTTAACCTGGAATTGACCCAAATAGACTTAAAATGACTTATTAACTTAAGTTTGACCAAACCCTAGATTAATTGACTAGTTGACTTTAGGTTGACAGAGTTTGACTAGAATGGTTGACCAGAGTTGACCAAGAGTTAACTTTGGCCTAGAATGACCTAGAATCATATAAATTGCATTGTAAACTTCATTTATTATATATTAAACACATTTTAACCTATATTGCTCTAAATAGGACTCAGTTACTCCAGTTCGGACATCTGTATTCATCAGTCGCACAGGGTATCAAGCAAGTACATTCTCTGATAGTTCTTTTATTTATTTGATAATTATTGTATTTAAGTTCTAATTAGTTCTATTGATTCTCTGTCAACACTGATTGATATTTTTGGATCCACTACATGCGACCTCACCTTTTTACATGTCTGGCCTCTATTTC
>JANAVB010022275.1:0-60277 GCA_029216955.1 Iris pallida | reverse complement strand
GGGTTATCACATATATTGAGGAGACTGCTACCCCCGCTTCGTCTACCCCCAGGGAGGCCGAGGGTGCACCCCTAGGTGCTAGAAGCTTCTTTTTGGATCGAGTGCCTAAATAGACATCCCTGTGGTTGTTGGCGGTAACCCTCCAGATGAGAGTTTTCTTGCAATACTGGCTGAGATTGCCGGGCTGGAAGAGCCTGTCTTCTTTCTCCCTTGCCGGGGGAACCTTCTAAGATGAATTACTGGAGGCGGAAGGAAACTCCTCGTCTTCCAAAATTTGTACCTATTTTTGAGTTGTTGTCGAACAGGTGCTGGCTGCTGCAGTCGTTGAAAAACTGACTGCCAACCTTCAGGTGCTGCCAATTTGTCGCAGCAGCAGTTGATGATGACTTTGGTGCAATGACGTCCCGAGAGGGACTCATCGCATGCCAATATTTCCACCTTGCTTTTGTGAGTAATCACCTCACGTAAATCGGTAGCAAGCTGATCTACCTTTGCACCAAACTTGTGGACTCGGGTATCCCGAGCACACCGGTGCTTAGGTATCATATTTGTTTCCTGATTCGAGACTAGTAAAAGCACCTGCTCTGGATCGTTGGAGGGAGACTTTAAAGACCCACCCTGTCCGTTAGCCCTGGGGGACTGGACGCGGGTGGTTCTATATAATTTTCCATCAGGAGCCCGAATAACAGTTAACGGGGCCCGCTGACAGTCAGCAACTTGGACAGTTGACTGGGCTTGTTGGGCCCGTACTGCCCTAGACTTCTTTGACTTAGCACCCGAAGGCACATAGTAAAAAGAGTCCAAATTGATACATCCCATATTCTCAATGGGCCGCATGGAGTCGGGCCCGCATGAGAGATGGTTGAACACAGAGCTTCTGACAGGGCCGCATGAGATACTCTGCCTATGGCCAGGATTGGCTGCCGCATAGACAATCTTTCTGCGGCCAGAGTTGGCTGCCGCATGGACCATCTGCATGCGGCCAGAGTTGGCTGCCGCATGGGCCATCTTGCTGCGGCTAGGGTTGGCTGCCGCATGGGCCATCTGTATGCGGCCAGCATTGGCTGCCACATGGATAGACTGCCCATTTCCCTTATGCGGTATCTTCTTTGTTCGCATGGATTTCCCTTGTGCCCCCAAAAACTCAGCATCGTAGTATTTTTTTGCTAGATTTGGGGACAGTGGGGTCCTCTGCAGCCGAAAGCAAAGCCACAGGAGAGCTTCGATCACCGTCTTAGGCTGCAGAAGGAGTTTCTTCGAGAACTTGATCGGGGGCAACAGTTTTGCGTGCCGGCGTTCTGTGGCTCACTTCTGTGACGAGCTGACGCTCCCTTCAGAGAGCATTTCTTTGAAGGCTTGTTGGTCAAAATGAACATAAGCATTTGCTGCGTAGAGCCGAGATTGAACGCGTCAGATTGCATCACCAGCTTCTCATCAGAGGAGAAGGACGTCCCCAGCAGAGTCGCCATCGTATTTGTTATTAAATATTAAAAACAGGTATTGCAGAAATACTGAGATTGATTGCAAACTCACTTGTACAAAGAAGAGCCTAGAAAGAAATCCTAAGAAACAATCTAAGTACCATTGTTTAGTTTTTTTATTCTGGGGGATGACGGTGGAAGCTCGAAAAAGTGCTATCAACTCTGCCTTACTCCTTGGACTATCTGACGCAGTCTTAGCTCTTGAAGAAATTGCCTTTCGAAGGTTGCCAGCCTTTTGCAGGGGTGTGGCACCCTGCTATTTATAGTAGTATTTATGTTGGGCCGCATAGATGGCCTGTGGCCACGTGACTAATCAGCACGTGAAGACCCGCTCTTTGGCTGCCAGCTGTCGATCTATTGGAATTTTGTTACAGCAAATCTGGGTAGTTGAGACTTGGTCAGCCTACCACATGTCCTATCGAAGGATAGGAATCATTTTGAGCCGCATAAGTCTCTCAATTTTTGACCATGTTGGGCCGCATGAGACTCATGCGGCTTAAGTCACAATCTTTCTTAGCCCTCCTATAGCTTAAGGACTTTTAATCCGCATAGATTATGTATTTCGGGCCGCATAAAGCTCATGCGGCTTGGGTTACAGTCACCCTTGGCCGTATGAAGTTCGGAGACTTTTGGGACCGCATATGTTTGAGCCGCATAAGGTTCATGCGGCTTGGGTAACACTCCTGCCCTCATAAAAGCGCATGAACCCTGCTCTTGATGACATTTTGTCTGCTCACGTCTTATCTTTTTGTCAGAGTGTCAGAGTGTCAGAGCTGTCATTTTTGTCAGTTTTGAAAGAACTTGTCAGCTTTATCAAACGATCTGATCAACTTGGCCGCATATCTTTCTTCTGCGGCTCGAATCAGTCTGGTTGTCGACGGGCCGCATAGAGTGTTGAATCTGTTATGCGGCTCTCCTTTATGCGGACCTGTTTGGCCCAAAGTATATATGCGACAAATTGTGATTCGCATGAATCCTATATTTTCCATGCTTCTACACTCAAAAATTGCTATCTTAATCCTTAGGGTATATCCGGACAATCTCGTCCATTAACCATATCAACATAGGATCAAAGCGACATTCGGCACATATAGCGTATCAATGGTCACATATACCAATATAGCTAAACGACATAGATCAATCATGGATGCATAGCATAGAAATTACACGTAATGTGGTCAATATATGTCTATTTTCAACTGGTCCTCCTTAACTTTAATGAGATCAATACTTTAACATAATGAAAACAGAATGAATTGAATTTCCATATATCTGATCAGATAAATATCTAAAATACTTTAATACATAAATATGTCCAAAACCAAATAGCACCCAAATACATAAAATACAAACTCTCATTGTATTGCCATATTCTTAATTAAGATAACACCCATATGAGCAGTATGCTCATGAAAGACCCTGGGTGATAATGCTTTTGTGAGCAGATCCGCTAACATAGAGTTTGTCCTAATGTGCTATATAGACACTTTTACCATTCTGAATTCTTTCCTTCACAACTAGAAGTTTTATGTCAACATCCTTTGACTTATACAAGTTCTTGTTGTTATTAGAATACAATACTGCTGATTTATTGTCATACCATAATTTATGTGGTCTTTCAACACCGTACTGTAGGCGCAGTCTTGTGACAAAATTTCGCAATCATATTCCCTGGTAGATGCCCCACAGCATGTTATAAACCTTGCTGCCATGGTGGAAGAAATTATGAGTGCATGTTTGACACTCATCCAAAATATATCTCCATTAGTCAGCATAACCTGATGTGGATCTCCTGCTGTGTTGGCATCCAACAAAATCGGAGTCGGAATACCTTATGATCTCCAGAATTATCCGATCTCCTACAAAGAGAATATAATTCTTGTTCTCTATTAATTACTTAAGTATTTTGGCTGCTACCTAATTATCCATCCATATTTGCTTAAATATCTGCCTAACATCCTAATATGTACGTAATATCTTGACGCGTACATACTTGAGCATACATTAGACTCCCTACAACTGATCATGGAGAAAAAATCTATTGTATTTTCTTAATTTTAAGGCTAACCTTAGGACACTTGATTGAGACCGAATTTGTCTCCTTTAACGAGAGGTGTCACCTGGTTTACATTGAATACTTTAATCAATATACAAAACCAGAAAATTATTCCTACTCCCACTGAACTTGTGATACACACAATCTTCAACAGTGTTCATCTCAAAACCAAACGAGATAATCACTTGAAGTACCTTTGACGAGAAGCTTTCTTGAGTTCATAAATAGATTTTGTCAATTTGTAAACCATATTCTTTGGGTCTTTCGATACAAAGTTTTCTGGTTGTACCATATAAACTGTTTCATCAATGTTACCATTGAGAAATATCGTTTTGACATCCATTTAATGTAATTCAAGATTAAAATGTGCAACATGTGCTATGATTGTTTTTAAAGGAGTTTTTCAAAGATATCGAAGAGAAAAACTCTTTAAAATCAATCCCAAAATTTTGAGTAAAGTCACTAGCTACAAGACGTACTTTATACCTCTCCACATGACCCTTCGAATCCTTTTTGGTTCTAAATTTCCATTTGCAACCAATGGACTTCATAACTTTTGGTAATGGGACAAGTTCTTAAACTTTATTGTCTTGCATGGACTTATACTTCTTATTTATTGTATCAATCCACTTTGAGAACTGTAACTTTACATGGCCTGACGGAAGTTGATTAGATCATCTTTCAGTATCCACGGTCTTCCTCACGTTCCTAGAAAAATATGACAATGTTATCCGAAATTATATTTCTCCTTTCTCTGGTGGACCATCTTAATATTATCGGTTCTTGAGGTTGTTGAGTTTGTTCCTTAGGAATAATTACTTTATCTTGAATGGGGTGCCACTATGTTGTCGCTGTTAAGGTATCTCAACAACAACTTATAGAGGTAATTCGACATTGTCTTATTGAGGCTCCAAATTCACTTCTTGATCATGACATGTATAGAATCCCGTACATCGTCAAAAGTGATAGTAGGAATCGTAATTGATTCCTTCTCAAAGATAATGATCCTGACTTTATTTCTCCCCTAAACTCAACATCCTCAAAAAATATTATACTTCTCGTCTCAAAAAAAATTTCTAGTGTGGGACCGTATAATTATTAACCCCTTGATTTGTCAGCATAGCCAATAAAGTAGTTGCTTACAATTGAACTTTGGTCTGTATTTTTTTACACATTAATATAGACATTAAAGTCTATAAAGTCAATAAAATCCAAATCTCATCAGACACAAGTCGTCCAACTCTATTTCTAGAGATGTGACCTAATCACTTATGTCATAATGAGGCTAAAAAAATTGTTAATTTTGCATTTAGTACCACATGACTTCACTTGCAAGGTTTTATTATAAGATGCAATAATTTCAATTGAATATAGGTTATTATAAACCTTAAGGGAACCATTACCAATAATATTTGGATTTAAAGATAGACTAAACTTATTATTTCCAAATGAACAATGATAACCAGATTTGTCCATTAAGGAAACTGAAACTAAATTTCATCTAAAAGATGGTACAATAGTGTCTATCAAATCCAAATAATAATCGGTTTCTAATAATAACCTAAATATACTATTGCTTCTATTTCTACCGATTTGCCATCACCCACATAGATGTATCTTTCACCATCAATTGGCTTTCGGTAGCTCAGACAACCTTGTCTATAAACACTAATGTGGGTAGTATCACCAGAATCTAATCACCATGTGTTTTTAGGTACTAAATCTAAATTAACCTCAGAATAGACCAAATTTAGAAATGTACTTTTCTTTATACGCCATGCGTAACACTTTGTACATTTCTTCTTCATGTGTCCTGGCTTGTCACAAAAGAAATAATCCTTAGTTTTATATTATTGTTTCTTTTGAGCTGGACCCTTAGCAGCTACTGTATTCATTTTCATTTTGCCCTTAAAGTTTATCCCATTAAACATGAAAATTAAAATCTTATTGGCAGATATTGTAGCAATATTAATTATAAAGAGAACAAAACAACAAAAATATACATGCTCTAATTAATAACCAAAGAGTAAAATATAGTCAAACAAATTCAAATAATGGTGAATCCCATCTCAAGATACCTAGTACATCATTAATATCAAGTCTTTGGACAATGATATTAACTGCAAGTGGTACTCTTGGTGTAGTGATCAAACGTTGACAATAAGTCATGTCAAATAATAAGCATATCTTTGGATCGAGTTATTATTCAAATGTAAACCATATAATTGTCACACGTTTATCACCACAAATATGTGTGCAATTCGGCCAAGTATTAACCTTTGTTTGGGCCGGTTAATACTCGCATGAATCTACACACACAAACATCCAACATCCCTCATAGACCATCTACGCAAGAGAGGTCACTTTGGCGACATCTTGTTTCAATGGGTCTGATCAGAATGTTAGACAAGTATTGCTAGTTTTAAAGAAGTACCAAATTTGAATGTTGACTGAATTTTACATGACTGAATCGTGTCCAAATCTTTATGTACATGCATATTTACAATATTATAACTCAAATATAGTAATCAAAAGCATGAGCATGAATTTTAATCTGACAAAATTGGATATTATCAATATAACCAAATTCATAAAATAATCTACGGAGGATATGCATCCAAAGATAATATCAAATAATGCATAAGGATTACTTTAAATAGAATAATCTATAGAAGACCAAATATATGTATTAACAGATTACATTGTTGGAAATTTATTTGGCATGAGTTATAAATCCTGGAACCAAAAATAACTAGTTGATGTTGTACTTATCAACAAACAATTGCCTACTCAGCAACCAACTAACCTTAGTAGCCCAAAAAAAAAGCAAAATATTGTCCAACAATATCTATGGCATGGTTAAGAGCATCTTGTCATGTGATTAATATATCAAAAGTATATGCAAAACATATATGTTAATACATCCTGGATTAAAGCCATTTAATATCATCTTTAATATACTTTCCTATATAAATGGATCCAAAAGGCACCAATGAATTGTTATTGATGAGATAACAAAAGCACCATCATATTTTTTTTACCAAAAAAAAATTACATGCAGAACTGAATATTTTAACATAAAAATATAATAGCATGGCTGGATGCTCAAATAATCCATGTCGAGTCCGTAAAGCATCGTGTCAACATCGATAACTAAATCCAATATATAGGGATATATCTGAATCCATTGTCTCCATTGACAATGACAAAGAACAAAGAGAGGTACAAATTTAGTCAACAAGAATACATATATACGTATTAATTAGATTAGTAAAATATGGACCAATCCACCAAATTCTTTTTCTTGAATTCCACTATTCATATTAAGCAAACAGTAAACCTAATTAGTTGTATGCTATGACCCAATTAAGATTGAAGCCACTCGCAGAGGTAAACGAAGCAATTGACGATCGAACAACCGAATCACAATCAAAATCCATTAATAAATAAAGTCAAAAAATAAATAAAGATCAAGCCTAATTCTGTACATATTATTATCAATTTGTGATCTACATCAAAGTTCGTCAGAGAAGTATATGACGAAAAAATTCAATACAACAACAACTGATCCCGACCAAAATTAATCCAAAAACTTTGATCGAGCATTCAGAACCCTAAATTAAATTATATGAAACAATCTAGGGTTCCTAAACAACCAAAAATTGATTCTGAAACTTCGACCTCATAAATCAAACATGTAGGCTCTGATACCACTTGATAGAAATTTATTGTACCATGTCGATTCATGAGATGAAGAACATAAATTAAATTGCGAAAGCGTACCTGAATCCATTGCTAGGCTGATGGATCTTGAAGCGAACATCTCTTTTTGTTGGGTTCGATCTTCCAACTTGCTACGACCCTTAATGACAAAGAGGAATCCGTATCCTTTGTCCCTCTCTTTCTGTTGATGGGGATGCAGAAGAGAAAAAGAGAAAAGCTCCCTTTTTGGTGGTCGTATAAGTTGGGGACCATAACCCTAATGAATTATATATTTATATGTTTTGATATTTCTAATTTGGCCCCTCATTAAATTAGAATTATCTCCGGTATCTACATATTAATTTTATGACAATTATACCCTTAAGCCAATTTTCAAATAGACCACTTTAATTTGGCTTAATTATTTAGATAGTCCAACACAATTAATTTTACATGTGTGGTCCCATATTATTGAATAATCCAACAAATCTCTCTCCCCAAAAGTTGATGGCATCTCTCTCCCCAAAAGTTGATGGCATCTCATCATTCTTTTATAACCATATCATTATATTGTTGCAATAACCTTTGATTGAATTATTAAAGGTGGACTTCAAAACACATATAAATTGTTATTTTTTAAAAAAAATTAATTTTAAAATATGTATAGAATTGGAGGTATTTATAAATTTATATAAATTTTATTTAATTTTTGATTTTGGATCGAAAAGCAATTGAATCTTTTTCCTAGTATTTTAAAAACAAATCAAATATTTTTTTTGGGGTACAAAATGTAATAATGCTCACACAGTAGGACACAAGTAGCATCGGGATAAGAGCATCTCCAACCTATTGTGAGTTTGAAAAAAATGGTTGCCACATAGGAATGACAACCATTTTTTCCAAAAGTACTTCACCAATGCAAATGTGAAATAAAGTGTAAAGTTGACATGGCAATGATATGGCAAAGACAATGTGAAGTTGGTTGTCTAGATCTAGACAATGCACTTCACAAAATCTTTATGTCCACATAATCATTTGTGAATAAAAATGTTTATAAAAAGAAGTAGAAGACTAAAAGTTGTCTTGGAAGTTGTAAAAAGTTACTTTGTATTGTCTTTCCAATACTTTTGCATTGGAGATGACTTTTTAAATTCATTGTCATTTATGAATATAATCTTGCCACCTATACAAGACATTGTCTTGTGTCCCATGCCACCTAAGATTCAAACAAAATAAGACAATAGGGTTGGAGATGCTCTAATAAATGAGACGCACAAACACACGTTACACTCAGGGGCGGAGCTAACCTCTAAAGTTGAGGGAGGCTAAAGTTATACGTTAAGAATATTTTGTGGAGTACTGTAAAAATACAATATCATAAATGAACAAAAAAATATTGAAGACAACTGATAGTGAACACAAAGAACATGTATGACTGGCAGCAAGTTTGTGAAACCCAGGCAATAGCTTACAAGCTACAATTCTCATAAATGAAAAAGCTTACATGATAATGTAAAAATTTGGGGAAAAAATCATACCTCATAGGATTGCATAAGCCAGCTGATCTGAGATGACGGAATAGAGGTGCATCCCATGCCAATCTCTCTCACTCATGAAACTGCAAGTGGTACCAAATCCAAATCTAGAACTTCATGAAGAGTCAGTCAATATACAAAATGCTTAATAGAAGCAAATTCATTTCTTCATGAGGAGTAGTCAATACACAAACTGCAAAGAAACGGCCAGTAGCAAAAATATATGCAGACCCAAATAGATATTTCTAATCCCAAATGTACCAAATCCAGAACTTCATGACAAATTAGTCAATACAGATTATGCAAAATACCAACATAGAAAATAGCCAAAACTTAGAATCAAATATAGAGTGTAATGCCTTAAACTGTAATGCCAACTTAGAAATGCTCCATCATTATGCTCTATCATTATTCTCCAGGCAACCCACAAGAGTTAGCATCATTATACAAAATGGAAATCCTATAATAGATAATTAGTTTTACTATAAAAGTTTCATACAACTTAGAATCAATACAAGCAAATTCACCCAAGAGTTACTAAAAAGTTAATATTTTTATGCAACTTAGAATCAAATACAAGCAAATTCATTGAACCCTACGATCTTTGTCTGGAATGGTGGAAGACCTTTCAAAAAACTTGGTGACACATATCATTTCTAAAGACCACAGTCCATCCACATAGAAAAAAATTTGCATACAAATCCATTCTAAAGAGTAAAGACAACATACAAATTAATCATTTCTAAAGATGATACCAAAAAAATTCTTCCAAAACTTACCCCGACTGTCGTGGACGCCGAACGAGAAGACCGGACATGAGGTTGCAGGCTTGCTGCTTGCAGCTAGCCAGCAACTCCTTGATGGGGTTTGAAGCAGCCAAGCGGGTCTTTTCTTTGTTAGGGTTTGAGGAGAAATGTGAAAGAAAATGAAAACATTATGGGCTGGCAAGCTGGGCTGTGCAACCTCATATGTTCAAAAAAAAATCAATTTTTTCCCAAATTTTGGGCCGGGCTGTAGCCCACCCATGCCCTTTATGGGCTCCGTCGAACCAATATTTTCAAGGACGCGTGGATGCCAAATTTGTATTTTAAATTATGTGCAAAGAATTTATATTTTATGTTAATGCTCAACTTTGTTTAACCTTGTTTGTTTGTTGTTTGTTTTTTCTTTTGTATGTTAGAAAATGGGTTATTTAGTAATAAGATATCATATAATATTTATTATTATAGTTTTAATTTTTATAACGTTTAATATTAGAATTTGAGTTTTTATAGATCTCCAAATTGGTAATATATTTGGATGTCAACAGTAGAAATGAGATCCAAATTATAATTCTGGACATCATGGAGACCTAAATTCTAATATGAAATATTATATGAGACCCGAATACTAAATAACCTTTACGAAATTATAGCTTAGTAGACACCCTTGTTTATGCAATTTTCTTTTGGCATTTTTCAATAGTGTATAATACTTAAGTATTTTTTTGAAAGATTCGAACTAGTATTCAAATTTTAAGCATGTAAAATTCTAAACATGTTCCGTATGAATTATTTAAATATTTGACAAAAAAATATGGTGGGAACCTATTTAATTAATCAAATTTGATAACATGATTGAGAATGTAAAGTTTTTAACATCAATATTTTTATTTGACTAATATTTTGTTATTCCCGAAACAGATCGTTAGATGGAAATCTCGATCTATTAAAAAGAGTGAGATGGATAAAAGCAACTTAGCAGACGAAAAAAGATTACCGCAATTCTGTTGATCGTTCTCAACCGAAGTTGATGCAACGAAGATGAATAATTATTCTCAACCGGAGTTGATGCAACGAAGATGAATACTCGTTCTCAACCGGAGTTGATGCAATAACTTTGCTGGGGTGATAAAGATCATCGTTGCTCAAACCAAGATTCGTTCTATTGCGATCTGCTCCCAGAAACCAGCAAGTTCGAAAGAACTTCTGAAACGCTCGTTGTCTCCTCCTTTCACGAACTCGAAGAACTCCAATAACCGTGATGGCACAACTCTCTTCGTCTCTTTATTTTAGCGTAAGTCTTTAATGAAGGCACGAAGAGAGTATTTATAGAGAAGGTCCCAAATCCTAATCCTAATCCTAATCCTGGCTGTAACTTATTACGAAAAGATAGGAGTGAATAATAGAAAGATTTGAATGAATTAAATTCAAATCCCACAAAAATTGGATCTGATCAATTAACTCAATCTTTTCATAACCGTTCAAATCTTCCAATCAGCCACATCATTAGCCACTTGCGTCCTTTAGCCCACTTAGCCCATCAGCCTACGTACGTACCCACACAGCCGTACAGCCGTGCAGCGCACAGCAACGCAGCAGCTCCTGTGCACCCCTGTACAGCCACTGCGTACCACCTGTACATGTGACTCGTGCAGAGACGAGCGCACGAGCACATCAACTGCGCACAAGGCCCCTTGCGTCGATGCTGACGTGCTAAGTACAAAGTACGCCAATAAAGTGCCACTTTACGCCCTTGATCCCGAGCCCGAGTCCGAGTCGCTAAGCTCCTTCGGGGCTTAGCTCCATAAGAGAATTATCATATGAGCATGACAAAAAGCATTAATATTTTTTTGTTGGTTTAGCCTTCTTTCCACTAAAAAAATGCCTCCACATGGCACCCATGTGCATCTTCACACTTCATGTAATCTCTCAACACAAGTAAAGCTTTATATAGAGATACTATCCATTTGATTTTTCCAATGTGGGACTATCTTTCTAGTTTCTAAAGTAAAACACCAACAACAAGAAGCAAAAACACCAACAATTTTTCATATATCTCTATATATGGGTTGAGTGTTCCCTACAGTGACTGTCCATCATGCATTAGGATAGATGTCGCTACGACTTGAATCTTCCCATATAGGTTGAAAGACAGCATGATACAAGAATGGACTAAGTCTTGAATTCTGTACCATAACTGTAATTCTTTCCACTCACATAATGACATCAACTGTACTTCTGGCTGCACATTAAAGGCCTTGTGCCAGCCTGGTTTCGGTGTATGTATCTTAGGTGTCTACAAGATTTCCCTCAAGAGACCGACCTACATCTCTATCCATACACTTTAGGTGAGTCTTTTAAAGAGTCTTTGACATGAAATATTTTGCTTCATTGCGGTGCTACACCGCTATAACATGGCCTGAAGCCGAGACCCTGTCTCATGTGGTGTCATACCACCTATAGCATGAGGCCCAGCATCTTTGTAGTGGCAAACTATCCAGCATGAAGCCCTTTGCTTCTTTACGGTGTTACGCCACCGTGATATGGCTTACAAAGCCGAGGCACTGCCTCATGTGGTATCACCTATTGTAACATAAGGCCCAACCTCTTTGTAGTGCTGCCTACTACTCTTTATCATATAGCATTAGGCCCTCTTGCCTATGTGCGGTGCTACGTCGCTATGACTTAGCACGGAGCCGAGGCTTTATCCTTACTAGGTACCTCATGTGGTGTTAGCATGGAGTACTACGCTCCTTTGTAGTGCTGTGTTACCATGCTTCCTGTAAAGCATGTCAGACATCTCAGATGTACAAGAAATTATTAAGGCTTCCAAGCGATCCTTCTACAGGACTTTGTTCTTCGTAAAGAACAATTAGTAGACAACAGTGGTTCTGGGTTCATAATTCCGCAATATCCTAAAGGATTGCCCACTGCTCCTGATATTCTTTCAGTCAATGGTCCTTCTTTGAACTAAAAGCTAGATGCCTAGTAAATTTTCTTTGAACTAAAAGCATAAAACTTTAAAGTAGAATTGCAAAGACATAATATCAGAGTGTTTCAAGCCCATCTTACTTATTGTGTCTTCAACAAGCTGGCGCTTGAGACCTTTGGTGAACGGATCTGCCAGATTCTTTTGACTCCGAACATCCACTACGGCAATGACTCCTCTTTTAATAAGATCATTTACCGTCATATGCCTTAGACGTATAGTCCTCTTCTTGCCATTGAAGAGGTTATTCGATGCCACCGATGCAGTCGCCTGGTTGTCGTAGTATATGGGTACCGCAGGTATCTGTGCACCAACCATTGGAATATCGTACATGAGCTTGCGAAGCCACTCTACTTTCTCCGTTGCAGTCGACAGTGCATAAAACTCAGACTCCATAGAAGAGTGAGACAATATACTCTGCTTCTTCGACTTCCATGATATAGCAGCTCCACCCATGGAGAAGACGTATCCTCATGTGGACCTTTCACTCTCTACTTATAAACACCAGCTTACATCGCTGAAGCCTTCCACTGCTTTTGGATCTCCGTAGTAGTGCAGTGCATACTTCTGAGTCCTTTTGAGGTATCTCATAACCCTCTTTACAGCTTTTCGACTCAGCATCCCCACGGCAAAAAGCTATGTCAGGTCTTGTGGCAGTAGTCGCATACATCAACTCTCGATGACACTTGAATACTCCAACTGTCTGACGCTTTTCCTTGGATTTAGCTTCAGCTTCTTGTTACACCTATACGGCGTATCAATTCCTGGAAGATCCTGATACCCATAGCTTGTGAGCATCTTTTCAATGTAATAGGACTATGACAATGCCGCTCCAGTTTTCGTCCGGATGATTTTTATCCCAGGATAACATCAGCTTCCCCTAAGTCCTTCATGCTGAACTTATATGAGAGAAACTTCTTTGTCTCAGTGATACTTGCTAGATCTGTACCCAAGATCAGCATATCGTACATATAGACAAATGACAACTCCTCTCCCATCAGCGAACTTTCTATACACACACTTGTCCGTCTGGCTAACCCTGTAGCCGTTTGATCTTATGACTTTATCAAACTTCTCATGCCACATCTTGGGAGCTTGCTTCAGACCATACAGAGATTTCACTAACTTACAAACTTTATCTTAGAGGCCCTTGACGATGAATCCTTCTGGTTGTTGCATATAAATCTCTTCAGTCAATTTACTATTCAATAGTTCCATCGGCCTTGAACTTGTCAATAGTTCCATCGGCCTTCATCTTCTTCTTGAAGATCCATTTACATCCGATTGGTTTTGCTCCTTCAGGAAGATCGACTAACACCTATGTGTTGTTGGAGGTTATCGAGTTGTACTCATCATTAATAGCCTCCTTCCAGAAGATAGCATCTTTGGTCTTCATCGCCTCATCATTAATAGCCTCCTTCCAGAAAATAGCATCTTTGGTCTTCATCGCCTCATCATAGGTAAGCGGGTCTGCTTCTACGTAATAGGTGACAAAATCCTCTCCAAAGTCCTTTTGTCTCCTCACTCGCTTAGATACAGGTTCTGCGAGTTTCTGTTCAACAGTTGTTTCTGCAGCAATAACATCTTCTTGGACTACCTCTTCGTAAGGAACTTGAGGCTCCTGTATACTCACATTGTTCTATGAAATATCCACGAGAACAATATTCTTGTGCCTTACAAATTTATCTTCAAAGAATTCTGCATCGCGAGATTCAATAATATAATTTAAATCAGTATCAGGGAACCTCCGAGCATCACTCTTTTCAGCATAACCCAGGAATGTAGTCTTCATAGTCCTTGTTCTCAGCTTCTAAATCTTCAAATCTGGAAGCTTCACGTATGCCAGACACCCCCACACTCGAATGACATTCAAGTTGGGTCTGACCTTGAACCAGAGTTTATGAGGAGTGACTTCCGAAGTTGTATGCGACACTCTGTTTAATATGAACGTAGCCGTAAGCACTGCTTCACCCCAGAAGCAATTTAGAAGACCCGCAGTCAATAGCATTGAGTTTATCATCTCTGTTAACGTTTTGTTCTTCCTTTCTACAACACCATTTGATTGAGGGGAGTATGGAGCAGTTATCTCCTTGATAATTCCATGTTCTCTACAGAACGATACGGATTCATGAGACCTATACTCTCCACCTCGATCACTTTTGAGTCTCTTGAGTTGTTGTCCGATTTGACGCTCGACTTCTGCTTTGAAGTCCTTAACTTCTCAAACGCTTCATCTTTAGACTTGAGCAGATAAACGAACGTGTACTTTAAGAAGTTGTCGATGAAAGTAATAAAATACTTCATCTCGACCTTTGTGGAGAACTGTTTGAAGTCACAGATATCTGAGTGTACAAACTCCAGAAGATTTGTACTTCGGTTTACCCGCTTGAACGATTTTCTAGTGATCTTTATCTGCGCACAGACCTCACACTTCTACAACTCCTTATCCCTACATTTGAAGATAAGCCATAGATTAGACATCTTGTTTATTTTTTTTACAGTGAATATATCCTAGTCTATTATGCCACAACTCAAGAGAATAACCAAAAGAAGAAAATGCATTCACTATCTCCATAGGAGTTACAAGTTGAAGTTTGAACATCCCTTCAGTGCAAAAGGCCTTCCCAAAGTATATTCCTTTATAGGACATAACGACTTGACCAGCATTAATGTCCATCCTTAAGCCTGCGTTGCAGAGCAGGCTTCCAGAGACTAGGTTCTTGGCTATAGCAGGTACGTGCTTCACTTTCTGAAGTGTCAGCGACTTCCCTAAAGTCAGTTGTAGTACCACTTTTCCGATCACAAGTACTTCAGCTTGTGTCTGGTTCGCCACCATAACCTTCTCAAAAATAGGTTGGTACATGGTGAACCACTCCTTCGTTGAGAAACATGACACGAGGTCCCAGTATCTATCCACCAGTCCGTGTCAATCCCATCTGAGCCAACCTGTGCAATCATAGCAACAAAGTTAGCCTCACCTTACTCCTTTTGTTTTAGTTTTTCTTTGCAGTCCCTCTTCCAGTGGTATTTCTTACCACAGTTGAAATATGTCCCAGGATCTTTGGACTTGGGCTTGAACTAAGCCGACTTCACCTTCAGATGGTGAACGTCTTTTTTCTTTTGGTAGGGAGCCTTCTGTTTCCTTTTAGAATTTTTTCTAGCACCATGTTCGCCTTAGCCATCTGCTTGGACAAGGCGTCCACTTTGAGTTGAACCCTCAACTTGTCTTCAATATATATCCAGTGCAAGAGGTGTTCCAGATCCACTTCCATCTTCTTGCGGTGTATGTCCGCGATGAAGTTGCTCTACCCAGGTGGGAGCTTGACGACAATACTCCCGACGACAAAAGCATCAACCAAGGGCATGCCATCATCCGCCAACTTCTGACGTAACTTGAGGAACTCCTTGACTTGAGGCAACATAGTTTTTGTCGTCCTCAAATCGCATCCTCCAGACCTTTTCGGTCACATGGATCTTAATTATTTCTGTTCTCATCTGCCATGTAGAGATTCTCTACAGACTCCCAGACGTCCTTTGCATTGACCGTCTTGTTGTATGACTCCGCCAGAGAGTCCTCCATCGAGTTCTGGATCAACAACTTGCAGAGGTTGTTATTCCGTCTCCACTTCGACTGCAAAGCTGTGGCATCAGCAATCCTTCGAGCATTTTTATCCTCTGGAATCAAGGCTCGGGATCTGTCAACACATAGTCGACGCTTATGAGTTGAAGATTAAGGCTGACATTTCTCTTCCATACGTTGAAATGCTTTCCGTCAAACTTCTCAAATTTAAAACTTGTATCGAGAAGTTGTGCACGATTGTTCTCCATCAGATCTGAATCTTGCTTTGAGATTGTTATTTCCGAAATAGATCGTTCGATGGAAATCTCGATCTCTTAAAAAGAGTGAGATGGATAAAAGCAACTTAGCAGGGAAAAAAAGATTACCACAATTCTGCTGATCGTTCTCAACCGAAGTTGATGCAACGAAAATGAATAATCATTCTCAATCAGAGTTGATGCAACGAAGATGAATACTCGTTCTTAACCGGATTTGATACAACGACTTTGCTGGGGTGATAAGGATCACCGTTGCTCAAAGTAAGATTCGCCATATTGCGATCTGCTCCCAGGAACCAGCAAGTTCGAAGAACTTTCTAGAACGCTCGCTGTCACCTTCTTTCACGAACTTGAAGAACTCCAATGGTCGCGGCGGCACAACTCTCTCCGTCTCTTTATTTTAGGTAAGTCTTTAATTAATGAAGGTACGAAGAGAGTATTTATAGAGAATGGACAAAACCCTAATCCTAATCCTGGCTGTAACTGATTGAGAAAAGATATGAGCGAATAATGGAAAGATTTAAATGAATAAATTCAAATCCCACAAAAATCGGATCTGATTAATTAACTCAATCTTTCCATAACCGCTCAAATCTTCCAATCAGCCATGTCATTAGCCGCCTACGCCCTTTAGCCCACTTAACCCGTCAGCCTGCGCGCGTAGCCGCGCAGCCCCTGCTTGCCACCTGCGCACAAGGTGCCTTGCGCCGATGCTGACGTGCAAAGTGCGCCAACAAAGCGCCACTTTGCGTCCCCGAGTCCGAGTCCGAGTCACTAGGCCCCATAAGAAAATTATTTCATGAGCATGACAAGAAGCATTAATATTTTTTTGTTGATTTAGCCTTCTTTCTATTAGAAAAATGTTCCCATATGGCACCCATGTGCCTCTCCATACTTCATGTGATCTCTATTTTTTTTTTTAGTTTGCCGTATTGCTAACAGCGGTAGAAAGTAGAAACTTGACAAGCATGGCAAACCGACATTCATAAATAATATATTTTTCTGTTTATAAATGGAATCAGAATGAAACTCAGCAGTTAGTAGTAATTGTTGTTGCATTAATAAAGATTTGGAGAGCCCTGCCTAAGCCTACCTACCGCTTCCAAAGTCCCACCGCTTGCCGCTTCCATCCCTTCCTTCCATTAAGCAAACTCTTGTTTTTTTCTTTTGCTTTCCACTTCCCCTCCGGCCCACGCATCATCTCCGATTCCAATCGCTCCGCCGCCGGACCATGATGGACCGCGGCCGGCCGAACCGCCGCCACCTCCTCCTCCTCTTCTCCTACCTCCTCCTCTCCGCCCACTGCCTCGACTCCGCCGCTGCCGGCGGCAGCAACAGCTGGTGGAATAAGAAGAAGAAGAAGAAGCACGAGATCAACGGTCCCATCAAAACCCTAGTCGTGGTCATGATGGAGAACCGCAGCTTCGACCACATGCTCGGCTGGCTCAGGCGCACCCGCCCCGACATCGACGGCCTCACCGGCGCCGAGTCCAACCGCGTCCTCTCCTCCGACCCCTCCTCCCCCTCCGTTCCCGTCTCCGACTCCGCCTCCTTCATCGACTCCGACCCGGGCCACTCCATCCAGGCCATCACCGAGCAGATCTTCGGCTCCGTCCTCGCCCCCGACGCCGCCTACCCGGACCCCGCCCCCATGAACGGCTTCGCGCAGCAGGCCGAGTCCATGGGCCGTGGCATGGCGAGGACCGTCATGTCCGGCTTCAAGCCCGAGGCCGTCCCGGTCTACTCCGCCCTCGCCGACCACTTCGCGGTGCTCGACCGCTGGTTCGCCTCCGTCCCCGCCTCCACCCAGCCCAACCGCTTCTACGTCCACTCCGCCACCTCCCACGGCGCGTCCAGCAACGTGCGGAAGGACCTCATCCACGGCTTCCCGCAGCGGACCATCTTCGACTCGCTCGACGACGACGGCCTCTCCTCCGGCGTCTACTACCAGAACATCCCCGCCGTGCTCTTCTTCAAGAGCCTCCGGAAGCTCAAGCACGTGAGCAAGATCCACAGCTACAAGCACGCGTTCCGGGCGCACGCCAGGACCGGCAGGCTGCCCAACTATGCCGTGATCGAGCAGAGGTACTTCGACCTCGAGGCGGCCCCTGCCAACGACGACCACCCCTCGCACGACGTCGCCAGGGGGCAGAGGTTCGTCAAGGAGGTCTACGAGACGCTGCGGGCGAGCCCACAGTGGAACGAGACGGCGCTGCTCATTACCTACGACGAGCACGGGGGCTTCTACGACCACGTGCCTACGCCGGTTTCCGGGGTGCCGAACCCGGACGGGATGATTGGCCGCGCGCCGTACTATTTCAAGTTCGACAGGCTGGGGGTCCGGGTGCCGACGCTGCTCATCTCCCCTTGGATTGATAAGGCCACCGGTGAGCGACTAAACTAATGGAAATTCGTTATACTAAATTATTAAGTGCGTGGCTTCATAAATTATTTGATGATAGGATGAGTATGGGCCTCTCGCTTTGCTTCTCTTCTTGTGAAGAGATTGAAGATTGGATCAGTTTCTCGACAAATTAAGATATCGAATCATATACAAAAATAATAATAATAATTTTGGTTTGGCAATCAATCAATATGCACAATTATGAGGTTTAGGACAGACTTGTAGACTTGTCGTCTCCACCCAAGAATCTTAATCAAGTAAGATCTCCAAATACTTAAATTAAGAATCCTAAGCTACTACACAAACTCGGATAAGTATGGGATGGTCGCTCGTCGTGACTTTGCATCATCGACGAGAATGAAGATTCAAGATTCGATCTATCACCTCTAACTAGAACTGGAAGTTGAATCTCCCAAGCAAAACAAACAAACTTCAGCCATCAATCAACTATGCGCAAGTAATAAGGGTTTAGGACTTATTTATAGGTTCTAGCCAAGAATCTTGTTCGAGTAAGATTTCCAGAACCCAGGGCTAACTTAAATTAAGAAGCCTAAAGCTAAATATTCTAGGACTAATTCTACTGTCCATAGGATTGGTCCAACCATATTTGGGTTAGAACCCCATGGTTTGTAAACTTCTTTTTGGTATACTTACTTCAAGTTGTTTAAGCCTGTTAATGTCAGTTGTTTGTAGAATTCCGTTTCGGCTTCTTTATACTTGTACATTCTTGCGCACAGGCCTTGGATGGTGGCCTCCAAAATATCAACATATGCTCCATCGGCATCTCCTATTAGTGTACAACAAATAATATCATTGTTTACTTTTAGCTTTGGTTTATCCTATTTTATCTCTTTTGATAAAATCAAAGAAGAGAACCACTTCTTCCCTTTCTTTTTCTGACTTCGACTTTTCTTTCTTCAAAATTTATGCAACTGTTTTTGGTCTCCTTTTAGAAATTGAACCCAAACCAGATAGGTTTACTTTTTAACAATAGAACCCAAACACCTACCTTCAAGATTTAAGCAACTGTCTCGTGTTCTCCTTTAAGCAATAGAAGCCAAACACCTAGATTCAAAATTTATGCAAGTGTCTTGTGTTCTCCTTTAAGCAATAAAACCAAACACCTAGCTCATGTTTTGTTCACTTCGTGCTCTTGTTCCTAACAAGTGTACTTTATACAAGGATCCAGAGCATTATCAACCCTCCCCATCTAGGTTCAAACTCCACAGAAGCTACCCTATTTTGTTGCAAACAAGTTCGACCTGGACGGAGCAACACAGAGCAATTTCGAGGTTGGGTGCCTTTCTTTTTCTGCTTATTACACCTGCACCTTGCTTTGCTCAGGCGGTCACTTCACTTTTGTGCTTTGTGGCTAGGCCCAAAAGGACCTTGGCACCTAAGTGAGCTTTTGGCTTTTGCCAACCATGGCTTTAGCCTCTCAAGCAAAAGAAACTTTAGTCTGATCATTATTCAGAAACAAAAGCGTGTAGGCTTTTTTATATTCTCTAACCAAGAGTCAGAACCAAGTAGGGTTTCTAGGAAGTAGCGCTACTTAAATAAAGAAACCTAGACCTACTCAAGCTTGGATTGTTCGTAGCTCTTATCCTTCCTGACATTCCGAATCCTACTATTCATAGGATTAGTCCATCCCTATTTGGTTCAGGACCCCGTAGTTTGTAGATTTTTTTGTTATGCTTAGGACTAGTTGTTTAATACTGCTTGACATGGTAACCATGTTAGTGCTAGTGATTTAGAAATTAGAAGTTAGAATATTGTGTTATTCAGAAGGTTATGCTTTTGTTTCATGGGGGACTAGTTCAAGTTTTTATGGTTCAAATAAATAAGTAAATGCAATGTTGCCCTACCTTGAGTCATCTTGCATTCCTATAAGCCTATTGAATGTAGTTCCTGGCTCTGTGTTGGCAAGTGTATAGACGCATTATGTTCCTTTCCTGAACATCTGTTTGTTGCATCTTTTAGATGAAACAAAGGTATAAACGTGCATATGAAAGAAACAAGTTCTCATGTACTTTTGGAATTTCAGTACGAGAGTTTATTTTTAGGTTTAAATTTCTTCTACTCTCGGAACTTCAAATTCACAGTCAGCTTTTTTCGGATCTTGTCACGTTCCGGTTTTGGTGGTGCTATTTACCACATAAAAGGGGTTAAATTATGGGCTTACTTACACGAGGATGATGCTCCTTTCTAAGTCTATTATTTGACTTGAGGATGAGTACTTGTAAGTATGACGAATGCAACCATGTAGGCTACTAGCAAGCAATGGTGTAAATAGTTCATTACATTAGTCACATGTTCCTTCTACCACAGAGTGTGTAGTCTCATTTTGGACCAGAATTGATTCTCTGTTTGTTCCCTTAGTAAAGTTGAATAAGGTGGATTCTCCACTAAGATAGATAATGTTGTGGTCCTGATAGAATTGAATTAAAACAAGCCATTACTACTATCAAGTGTATGGGTTAGTGAGTGTGGCATCTGCATTTAGTTTTCTTGTGGTAGATAAATTTCGGAGACAAGTCAACCTCATTCATCTATTCCTCTAATGTTTTTAGTGCCTACATTACAAGAATACCATAAGCAACAACAAAGTACCTTTATCCTAAAGTTTTACATGTACCCTCTGTAATATTAGCAACTAGCGTGTTTTCTTATAGTCTGAATCCATGTTTGATTGGTCTACCCCTAGTCTTAGCAACTAGTTCATCTGTGATCCTATTCATAAAGAATTAGTATTCTTGTACTTTACCTTGCATGCCCCTAAACAGCCACATTTGATTTGCAATTTCAGTATCCTTTTACATTTACTTTCTTTCTGTATTCCGGGTGAAAATAGTGGAACAACAGTTACCAGACAATGGTTCCTCTAGAAATTCTTTGCACATGGTTTTGTCATGCACTGTGTTGCTCATGATTCACGAGAATTGGATTATGTACCAATAGCAAGAATGGACAAGACTCTTTGTTCTTTTGCTTCATAGTCAAGTTAGTCAATATGGAGAAACTCAACTGTAATACCAATGATTACTAAGGATAAGGATTGACTACCTGCTGATTGACACCATATGGATAAAAGAAATCAAAATTGGTATCTTAGCTACCTGGAAACCGCAAGTTGAAAATGTTTTGAATAGACATCCATGTTTACTTTGAGAAGGCAGTCGCTTGAATTAGACTTTATATGTGAGGAAATGAAAATGTAATGGGAGAAAGGAATGTATTGTAATTAGACGAGGTTAAATATGAGATGTAGTAGGAAAGGAGGAAGCCTAAACAGGAAAGTGTACCTGGCAAAGGTAGGGAAAATGTAATAGGTAAGTCCCTCTAGGTGTACTCGAAAAGGATATTTCTGATTCTGGAAGAATGAGGGGCAAGCAAAGAAGGGATTAATCGAGCTGTCCCCATCTATCATGAAGGCAACATTGCGAAGAATTAGGATGCTAGATATGGAACTCTTTGCAAATGTGAGTGAAAGAGTCACTCTCATGAGGTTTGTAAAATATAATATTGTGAGATGGATATGAGAGAACTGCAGTTCAGCTTGCTTACCAAAACATTCAAGTAAACTGTTCATCACTAGCAGGATACCATTGTCATATGATATATTTATTTATTTACTTACTTATTTATATTATATTATTTGTTTATTGTCAATGAATCAGGATAGATGTTATTTGATGTGCAAGGTTGTACACTATGTTGCACGAATACAGACACAAATACGAGTACAAACACGATAGAGGTACGGGATACGGATACGGGATACAAAGAAAGAAGTATTTATGTTGCATGAATACGGATACGGACATGGGTAATGACAAGACACCATTTTGCTGTGTCTGTACAACATAGGCTGTACATCAACACAAACTAAATCAAAGGACAAGAAATTAGCCTTCTCTTCTGAAAATTACAACACCTAGCTTCTCTCTTCTCCTTCATTTTCCTTGGTGATCGTGAACGTGCTATTGTGATGCACATTTTCTTTTCAAAGCAGAAGGCATAGTCTTGAGAAGTAAGGACACCTTTATAACTTGTTGGCAAACCATTCCTTGAATGTTAATATTTGCTTGACTATTTAGGTTAAATCCATTGTTTCGGTTGCATGTAGATGAGGTCGCACCATTTATAAATCTATTGTTTGGAATGATGTAATTGGCATGCAAGGTTGCAACCAGTAAATAAAATGCATTGTTTGGTTGTGTGTTTATGACATTGATGGAGATAAGAAATGATGTAAATGATGTCACATTTGTTGTCATAAGTGCAGTTGCGACCATTATGGCCGCAACATTTGTTGTGGTAGTTGGAGGAAATGATGCAACATTTGTTGCACCAATTCCACATTTACATCAAACCAAAATTGGAACAGATGGAAATGGTGCAACAAATGTTGCATGTATTTCCATTTACAACCAACCAAACACCCTCTTAGTGTTTAAGACAACTTGGAAATATAATGCAACATCTTGCAGTTTACTCTATGGTGACAATTGTTTATAGGACTATTTCCTTGATCAGCATGATGTGGACCAGGCAGCCTGCCTATACCCGGGAGCTGCCTTTGATGGACAACGGTAACTGTAGAACTTTATGAGTTAGAGAAATAGATCATGAAAGTTGATATAAAATAATAGAACCAATGGCCTGAATGAATACAGTTTGGAAGCTTACTCGAGGCATAGAACATGCCTATATCATTGCATTCTGGCTGGCAAGCTGATTTAAATGTACTGACAGCTGAGTATCCCATACCTGGACGGTGCCAAGGCTTCATGTGGACAAATTGCTTTATGAATAGGCTAATTTTTCCTGTGCCTTTTCTGATGTTATTATGAGAACATTGAACTGACACCATCTTTCCTTCAGTTGGTAATGTAAATCGATATATTTGTTAGTATTGTATATAATTTATTTCATCTTTTTTGCGCTATAGTTGCATTGAACTTTTACTCTCTTGCAGTGATCCATGAGCCTAATGGGCCAACTCCACATTCGCAGTTTGAACATTCCTCTGTTCCAGCAACAGTAAAGAAATTGTTCAATTTGAACTCTAATTTTCTCACGAAAAGAGATGCATGGGCTGGGACCTTCGATAGCTACTTTTCGCTTCGGAAGACTCCTCGAACTGATTGCCCAGGTTTTTATATATATCTACATATTTCCGTGCAGTTGGCATTTATTTCCAAATTAATTGAATTTGTCCCTCAGACCAGCTTTCTCCATATAAATGGAAGGCCTGTGTCCCTTGGAAGTTATTCTTTCATCTGTGCCAAAATCACATGTACCTCCCTGATTTTCTTGGGACTGGAACTTACGGCAGCTCTTAAGTGGTGTTATTGAGTACATGAAGTTTTGTCCCAGAAGTAATGTATAATTCTGTTGGACCTACTAATTCCTTAATTCTGACACATACTTGTGAATCCTGCAGAGAAACTTCCAGAAGTTCTGCAGTCTATGAGGCCGTTTGGAGCAAAGGAAGATGTAGCTCTCTCAGAGTTTCAAGTGGAGCTTATTCAACTCGCTTCACAGCTCAATGGTGACCATGTCCTCAATTCCTACCCAGACATTGGCAAAGGCCTTAATGTGCGTGAAGCAAATCGCTACGCGGAGGATGCAGTCGCTAGGTTCTTGGAGGCTGGCAGAACTGCACTCAGGGCTGGGGCGAACGAGTCTGCCATTGTCACAATGAGGCCAGCCCTCACTAGCAGGACAAACGGGGGCTCCCCCGATCCAGCTCTCCAAAGCATGTAGTCTTATGGATGGATAAATTCATCCCCATGGACAAACATGGTACATAATTTTTTTGTATATAATTTGTCTTTGAACCCCCACTCGAGTGTTTGTATACCATATGCTCAGCATGATCTGGCAACCTTGCATTTGATTTGATACAAAATTGGCTCAATCCAAACTGCTCGTCGGTTGGATTTACTCTGTGCTGGCATGTGTACTTTGTTGATTTATGCAGGCACTGAAACAGACATGATTATTTAAGGTTTTCCATCTAAATAACTGTACCGTGGTTGGTTTATGAAATGAAAGGAGTATTGGCTAATACATTGCCCTTCTCATGGGAGTTGGAAAAAAAACAGCACTAAAATATATAATGTAATCAATTAGATTTAAATGTTTGGTTTACTATGTTATGTAATGGAATAATATTATTATTTTTATTATTTTGATAAATATGGTCATGACATTTTCATTTTTGGGGCCAATCTTAACATTTATAAAAAATAACTAAAAATTAAAATTAAAATTTTAAAAGAACTAAAAAATTGTTTTCTTTTAAAAAATTAAAATTTAAAAAGGAATGTATGAATAATGAATAAATAAATAAATTTAAAATAGCCAAAAAAAAAAAATAAAAGTAATTTGATAAGTTTTAAGTCTTAATGTAATTGCAGTTATATGATTTTTATGATGTAATTGGTTTTAATGAAAGCGACAGTGTAATCGATCAAATATGATATATTTTTATTTTTTGTCTAACCAAACGGCCGAGTTAGATTTATAATATAATGCTAACTATATTACATTGTTCAAACTTGCAAACCGAGTACACCCTACATTATTTAAGAAATGAAATGGGTGGATAAATTACTCTAAACTAGTGATAGTAGACATGGTTGAAAGTGAATCAGAGCGAGAAAGAAAAAAATATCACTGTTTATAAAATAAATCATTTGTATTGAATACCAAAGTATTGAAATGCTTTCAATTTGAACTTTTCAGATTATTTCAATACGACAGCTTCAAAGTTCTTGCAGTACAAAATATACTAGTAGCAGTAGTAAGCTTAAACAACTATGTAGGAATATTTAGCCTGTTAGAATAGGAGTTAAATTTTTAGAAGCCATGTTCCAACTGTTAAAACCTATATATTATTACAGAAAGATTATATACAGAAGAAAATGTCTGCCGAATCGACGGAGGAACCACATGCATCAGACCGTACTGACGTGACTGTCTTCCATTGACTCCAACGCCTCTTTGCTAGCACCAGGTCCCACTGGAGCTAATGGGAGAGCACTACGTCAACGCGGTCTAACATGCACCCCAGGCCAACGCTGTGTAGATAGGCATTTTACGTTAACTAGTCATGTGTTTCGTACTCATTACACTAACCATCCATACTTTGAAACTAACAACACGGATCACTCATATGTTTTATATTTTTTATAGAAATTTATAACACTGACTACTCTTATTTTTTTTATTTTTTTAAGGAGAGGGGTAGTTTGTATAATTATTTTCAAAATAGGGGTAATCCCTGTAATACTCATGAAACAAAGGGAGATTAATGTATTTATTTCTAGATAATATACACAACAAAAAAAGGGAAAAAAATGTTAGGGTTTCTGAACATATACAAGCTGTGCGATCGCACAAGACCTCCATAACCGGAATGTCATAAAAAATTTAGCCTTCGTATATATTAGTAATGTGAAATCTTTATTTTTAAATTTTCTATTTTGTAGGCTTCAAAGTTGACGCCACGGGCCAAGAACAACACCAAATACAGTTAGTTCGAGACCTCATTAGCCTTCCCACAAGAGAATGGAATCAAGAGCTTTCGCCATCTATTTCTGCCACATGAAGCAAATGAAATACTGAAGATTAGGTTGGATGCAAGTATGGGATCAGATTTACTAATGTGGACTAAATCACCTAATGGAAGATTTACTGCAAAGTCATTCTACGAATCAATCTGTCTTAGTGTTTGTCACAACCCGCATCCGGATATTCGGGCACGAGTACGTGGGCCACGTCTATCCTACGCCGCGGTATCGGTGGTAATACGCTGTCAAGTACCCAATAAAATATCTGAACAATTCTATGATCCACTAAAACATCATGTACTCAAATCACATACAGCTAAGGAAGATATGAAAGAAAGGCAACATGGAATCTATAAAATGATCATACATATCAAGAAATGTATCGGAGACATATCCGATGAACAATACATAAATCTAGAAAAGAATATGGCCTAGAGCCCACAAGAGGTCAACTCACGATCCAAAAGAACGTCTAGATATGTCATCATGAAGTCCAAAGTATGGGGCATAACATTACCTAAAAAATAGTTATCCAGTCAGGATTAGAACGAACACACACTATTAAAATAAGGCAAATTAGCGACGTCAGGATACATCGCTAATTAAGAAAAATACATCGCTAATCATAATTAGCGACGACTTTAGCGACGAAACATGAAGGTCGCAAAAAAGCTAGTCGCAGATGACAAATTCGTCGCCCTCCGTCGCTGTTTGCAACGTGACCACAATGTCGCTAGGTCGTCGCAAAATTAACGACGGAGGGGGACAAAATTGTACGTCGCCAAATTAGCGACGTAGTACGACTACTTAGCGACGTTATTTCTTTTTATGTGATGACATGGCATGCCTGCCACGTCAGCAGTGTAGCGACGTACAGCGACCAAATTAGCGACGTCAACTCTCTGCCACGTCAGCTACTGAGCGACGGACTACGACGGATAGCGACGTAACGGCGCTAATTAGCGACGTCAGGATACATCGCTATACGTCGCAGACCGTCGCTATACGTCGCAGATATTAAAAAAAAATAAAAAAAATATAATGTGTATTTTTGTTATGTTGTGTGTCTGTGTTTACAGTATGTGTGAAGTACAGTGTTCGAACCATCGACAGTTTTGCTTACTGTTCTATATTTTATCTTGGATAGAAAGAGCAACAGTTCAGGGTGCACTTCTCAGAGCTTCCTCTTCACGTCCTTCACCTTCTCGGGATCCTTTACGACGTCCCAAGAAAGTGAATGCTGTGAAAATGAAGCTCTCAGAAGTACACCCTGAACTGTTGCTCTTTCTGTCCAAGATAAAACATACAACAGTAATCGAAACTATCGATGGTTCTGAACACTGCATTTCACATACACTGTAAACACAGACACACATCATCACAAAAATACACATTATATTTTTAAAAATTTGGACAGCACCTCCTTTGTATATCAGATCATCGCTTATAACCCAGCGTAGGTATATTTGTCATCCCGGTCGCAGATATCATCATAATTAACAGTCTTCTATCATAACAGTTTACAGCTAATAGATGAATAACAGTCTCCCATCATAACAGTCTCCCATCATAACAGTCTACAACTAAATATCATACATATACTCAATAAAAATACCAACAAAGTAAATATCACAAACATACATGTCCAACAAACATACATGTCCAACAGAGTCAAATAAGAATGAAAATCAGTGTACCAATCAACGTAAGGCTCCGGCTCTGATGCTAAAGACACAAGTTCTCCGTGTGCGGTCCACTGATAGTAATTAGGCGTGAAACCCCTCGAGTACAAATGATATGTCACTTCCACTTCTGGATAATATTTCACGTTATAAATTTCACACACAGACACTTAATTTTGGTGCCGTCCATGTACTGAGGGAACGCCTTGGCAAACTGCAGGAACTGCTCTACTCCCGCTATGTATTCATCCCGCACACCGCACATATCATCAGGACGACGATTGTACATCCATGAACGACACCGCAAGTAGTAATTCATATCCATTTGGAAATAATTCTGCAGAGATGGACACACAATTATCCAATAGGCACAAATTCGTATCATAAATACCTACACTAGTATATAACTTGATATCTAAGTTCCAAAATCCTACCATACTTGCATTAAGAAATCACCACTTAACCTATTATCTATATATCCTCGTATCCTTGTCTACCTTGTATCTCACTTAATAATATGTGTGTGTATGTTTTTTGCACTCTAAGTATTTATTATAATGAGTAGTGTATCTTCATAATTTGAGTAATGAATTCTGTTGGATAACCTGAACAATGAAATTGTATCTCATATATATTGCTACATGGGGGTATGTAACCCATAGGTAGCTTGACACTTACCTAATATCCAATCCTTAGACTACGGTAATAACCCATACCTTAGCTACTAGTAGGTAATACTCACTCTATTATTACCTTATCATATACTATCAATTATAGTATCTTATACTCATCTTGCAACCCAGGCCAAACCATAGTGCACAGCTGTACTTGCTAAGGCAATATGCCATTGCATTGCCTGTAGGCAAGTGCCTGAGCCAAAGTTAAGACCTGTCATATTGCAACCCAGGCCAAACCAAGCACTTCCCTGCCTATATATCTTCTGTTAGGAACACCCCCAGTTTAATCCAAGGCTGAACCTCACTCCTCTTCTTATACAGATCCCTTATACAATTTAAATCCTTAACTAACTCTATATATATTATATATATATATATATATATATATATATATATTATATATATTATATATATATATATTATATAAATATAACTCTCTCTTGCCTTCAAGATACCAACTCTCCTCTCTCACTCTATTCTCTATTTTGAGTCACTCTTAGAAAACCAACCTGTCCTACTCTCTTGCCTATCCCCTCTCACTAGACACATCTGACACAAGGAGTCTCACATAGGCTCATACAACCTCTAATATTGAGTTACTGACCTCTAACACATGTATCCTAACTGTTAATCTCATGTCCTGCTAATTTCTGACACTAACACATACTAACCTGACTCAAACTCTCTCATAATAATTTTCTGCAGTACAAAACTGACACCACTATGCAACACACATTCCTAATGCACATGGACTTAATTAATCTCACTCTCTGATACCCTCTAACAAAGCCACTAATACTCAACTCTACAGGAATACTGATACTTTAGTATCTCTAAGACACACAAACACTCACTGATACAAGCTCTTAACTATCCAACGGGGTCACTTCACTCCATGTCCTGCACAGGACAGATAACCTTCCTTCACGGTCATTGATAGCCACATAGGCCAAGTCGCATAGGCTCTAACACAGGTCCAACAGTGGCATGTTCACCCTCTTCTCTACTTCATTTTCACTAGCGGAGAACTGAAGCACGCGTAGTTCGAATCTAGGCCGTAGCCCTGGTGATGGGTGGGCAGTGGGTGATGCTCGAGAGGACGTGGCCCATGAAATATACGCCGACGGAAGGGTGAGGCGGCGGCGGCAGCGGGTAGAGGGAGGGAAAGGGAAGTGGGAGCGAGAAAGAGGGAGGGTTATAAATGTAAGTGTCCGTGTCCGTGTCCGTGTCCGTATCCGTGTCCGTGTCCGTGTCTGTGTCTATATAGCTAGGGCTAGGGTTAGGGTTTACCTGAAGAGGGCGGCTCGGTCAGAGGAGGGAGGCGACGAGAGGGGGGCTTCGTCGGAGGAGGGAGACGGCGTGGAGGGGGGCTTCGTCGTCGGAGGAGGCTGCTGTCGTCGGAGAGAGAGAAGGGGGAAATGAAAGTATTTTTGGGAGAGAGAAGGGGGAAATGAAAGTATTTTTGGGAGAGAGAAGGGGGAAATGAAAGTTTCGAACTGGATATATTAAAACATTAGTGACATCTACTTTTGACGTCGCTGAACGTCGCTATTCAGCGACGTACTTTATCTCATATCGCGGAACGTCGCTATTCAGCGACGTTTTGCGATGTCTATCAAAAGGAGTCGCTATATTCAATATTTAGCGACGTTAGTTTATTCCGTCGCTACGTTACGTCGCTAATAGAGCAGATTTTAGTAGTGACATCACTAATAACAGTTCCCAGTAAATGATAACGACTATGTAACAGTAAATAGAGAGAATATACGAGAATAAGTAAAGTGTACATGAAAGTACCACGGCATGGTAAAACTGTAAACTAGAGCAAGAAGGAGTAAAGCAGGTTATATCATATACAAGAGTCAAGAATCTATACTAACTATGTGAGTAAGTAGTAGCTTCGACATGTGGCCGGCTTGGGAACTTGCACAAGGTCTACTGGCCTGGTTAATCATACGTGAGGTGTATGATGAACACTCACAAGGATCTAAACATGCACAAGGAAGGTATTGACCACATATCTACACTACTACTCCCCGCCCCCGATTGATACAGTAGATCCAACCATGTCACGTTATGACACAGATTCTCTGAGAAGGTCGCGAGCCTTCACAGGAATCGTGTCTATACAATGCACAAGAACAATGACAAGACTCGCACAAGATATACCAAGAAATACAAGAAATAACATCTCATGACGGGATCCAGACAATACCAATCCGTGTGACCAACGTGTCAAAAGATAAAGGATATCTACACTAAATACACGAAACATAGAAACATAAATGGAAAAATATCAGAGAACGTCGCCTCAATTTAGTTGGAGTCGACGTGCACGACACGAACGTGTCGACACGGAATAGGTACCTATCCTATGCTCCATAAAATGGTCCCAAATGACGACGCGGATGGTTCCATCGAGTCCAGAATAGTCTAAATAGCCCAATTTGGTATGTAGAAGTCAAGGATCAGAGTTGGCACGAATATCGAGATAAGAGAGAAGTACAAGATCATAAAAAAGAAAACGACTAAATTAGTCACGGCTTATGATTTAAGGGAAAAATCATGACTAAAACTCATAACTAAAAATATTTATAATATTTTTGGGACTGTATCTTATTAGTCAAATATTTTGAAATAAATACTTTGGAAATATTGTAAACAGTTTTTTAAGGTAAAAGCCCTTATCAGAAATTACTAATTTATTAGGAAAAACTATAATACTAACTCAGGTTTCCTAATACCTTTGAAATAGAAACTATAATTTAAACAATAATATTTTGTTTCAAAACATTTTTTTAGTAATTATTAGTTATATATTTTGGAAACCCCAAAAATCATTTAGTACAAAAACTCCAGTTTTATTAACTATAAATTAGGTTCAAAAGTCTAATGTTTTTTTTTCATAAGTAAATTTTGGGAAAAATACATATTAATTAAAATGTATAACAATAACAGTGATATAAATTATAATACAAATACTGATACAAAGGATAATACTAGTAGTGTTAATAAATACATTTATATGCTGAGTTAATCTGTTAATAACTATCAAATATTACCCTAATAATCCTAATAATCCTACTAACTTGTTAATAACTATCAAATATTACCCTAATAATCCTACTAACTTCTATTAACAATGAATTTCAGAGTAAAGAAATGAATGCAGTCACACTTCACAGAGGCTTCTCCAAGGCTGCCACGTCCTGTCCCTTCGAAACCCAAGGGATCACAGCATCACTTGGCTCTAAATGGAGAGAGAGAGAGAAGGCTCGAATAAAACTCTGGGAGGGTTCTCTCTCTCTCTCACTCTCCAGCGTTAAATCGAATGATTCAAATGAACAAATGGAAGAAAAGAAAGGGAGAAGAAAAGGGAGCTTACAGCGGCTTCGACGGAGGAGCGCTGACGCAGAGACGCCAGGGAGCTTTTGACTGCTGGATCCAAGCGTTGCCAGAGCGGTTTAGCACCGGCTTGGCTGGAACTATCCCGGGCGCGACGGCGCAGGCTGATTTTGTCACGACCCGCACCATAGGTAGGGGCACAAGTGCGTAACAGCGCCCAGCCTACTCCGTAAAAATGGCGTAGAACGCTATACGTCTGCTAGCTAACAAACAGTATATAATAACCTGTCATCTCCGCACTGAGGATATAATATAGAATGCTGATAATCTCAATCACAATCTAGTAGGAAGAATCATGACACGAAATCAAAATAGATATAAACCACAAAGTGCAATATCCAGCTCAACAGAGAGAAATAGAGTCACAAAGTAATATAGTTATACAATCTCAAAATAATATCACAAACATAAGTAGCAAGCTGGAGACAAAGTCCAGTCAAAACCTACTCTAACTGAGCTATAGCTAAAGTCTCCTCAGTCGGGGCTAATCCCTGCTGAACCAGGGTCTCCAAGTCAATACCCACTACGTCATGTGGACCGTAGTAAGTACAATAGTCCTCCTCATCGTTATCTGTAAATTTTGTCAACATATCCAGTCAGGATGGAACAAGCACAATCAACTAACAACAGTTCACATATGACAAAAACTACAAGACTGTAAATAGAGAGTATATACAAGGAATCATGAAATGTACATGTGAGTATCATGACAAGGTAAGCTATAAATCTAGAGCTAGAACAAGGCAAGTAAAACTGATCATGGCATGTACAAGAATCAAGAATCATTTATCTAGGTGTGTGAGTATCAGCTTCGATATGTGGCCGGCTTAGGTCTGAACAAGGTCTAATGATCTAGCCAATCATACGTGGAGTGTAGGATTGGCATTCATAAGGTCTACAGAATAAACAAGGCGGATAATGACCACACATCTACACTAGTACTCTCCGCCCCCGACTGGTAGAGTAGATCCAAACAAGACACGTCACGACACGGGATTCTACGAGAAGGGAGCAAGTCTCCTCGAGAATCGGTGTCCATATACTGTACAAGAACTACAAGGGGCTTGCACAAGATATACCTATTGGCTCATTGGTCATGGTCAAACCTGATTTTAATAATTGATCAAACTCTGTCTCGATATAAATGTAAGTCTACTCAGATGTTTACCTATGATTTTGGACACTGCTCAACAATGGTTATCAATAATGTTCAAGACTGAAGCTGTTTGCCATTCAGAATGTACTTCCTGCTAAGCAATGTAATTTTTCTTTTTATTGAGTCTAGGAATACATTGTACACCGAGTCATACTGGCAAATAGGCTATCCGAAAACGTTTTTTCAAAACCATCATATTCTTTTACAAATGATCCATGTTTTTGAAAAATATTCTTTTTACAAAAAGCCTTTGAAGGATTGTTCAAAAAGCCAAAATTTATTTTCTCTAAAAATGAACTTGCAGAACCTCAGGAGAACTCGGCCCGAGTTCGGCCAGAGTTTGGCCAGAGTTCGGCCATTTGGAACGTTAGTGAACGTTGGGTTTTTGAACTTGGTCATCCTTCAGTTACGGGTTGTTACAAAGAGTTCTGTCCGAATTTTGCCCGAATTCTGTCAGAGTTCTGTCTTTGGAAAAGCTATAAATAGAGATATTTTGATCATTTCAACACACTAATTCACTTTCAATCTTCTCTTCTTAAATCTTACAGTATTCCAAAGAGTTTTAAAAAGATTTTATTTTCAAATCCCAAGCCAGTTACAATCCTCTAGTCGATTTGCCAGTACGGTACGGTCTAGAAGTTTCAGAGTGATTGTAATCAGAGGCTTGATAGAAGATTCAACTCTTCACAATTGAAGTTGGACGAGTTCTTCGTATCAAAGCTCGCATCTGTAGAAGTTGCAAGGACTTCGTATGAAAACTTGTGGGATTTTCCAATAGTGGATTCAACTGGAAGCTAGAGTTCTTTCGACTGGACTAGTCCTCACCAGAGGGAAACCAGTATAAATCTCGGTGTTTACGTTTGCCTTCTATCACTTTTAAATTCTGTTATTTACTTTTTGTGATTATTATTATATCTGTGATCTAACTGCTAACAAGTTTTTAATTAGCAATATTCCGCTGCCTACTCTATTCAACCCCCCCTCTAGAGTATTCTGCTTTACGATTTCGTTCCTACAATTGGTATCAAAGCAGGTTATACAGGTAAAGCAAGGTAAAACAGCAGTTATATTCAATTTTATATAGATCACAGCTTTACACATGGCAACTATGAAATTCACAAGTGAAGGCCAAGCCACAAACAGACCTCCACTGTTTGACGGCACAAACTACACCTATTGGAAAACACGTATGAATTTCTTTTTGAAATCTCTTGATTTTGATTTATGGTCTGTGGTTATTGATGGCTATAAAAAGCCACCTTGTATAAATGTTGATGGAGTTTTAACTGAAAAACCCATGACAAATATACAAGGAAGAAAAAAAAGGCCAATCTTGACGCACGTGCTATTAACGCTTTATTTTGTACTTTAGACAGAACTGAATTTAACAGGATATCTATCTGCACAACTGCAAATGAAGTATGGAAACTTCTTGAAGTCACACATGAGGGCACAACTCAAGTCAAAGAATCAAAGGTCAGACTTACTCAAGAGTATGAGGCGTTCAAGATGAAGCCCAACAAACAGTTACTCAGATGTTCGAAAGATTCTTGGATGTTGTAAATCCTTTGTCCTCCCTAGGCAAAGATTACAGTAACCATGAAAAGATTCACAAACTCCTGTGAGCACTTACAAAGAACTGGATTCCGAAGGCTACTGCAATCATTGAAGGAAACGACCTCACTACTATGACACTTGAAGTACTCATAGGTAAGCTACTCACTCATGAACTAGAGTTACACGACTTTGAAGAGCCTGCACCAAAGGAGAAGACGATCGCTTTCAAGGCTCAGCACAGAAGATCTGCTGAAGATGATTCATACAGCAGTGAATCTGATGCTGAAGATCAAGCACTCCTTGCAAGAAAATTCAAAAGATTCTTGAGATATGAGAAGAAGACAAAAGAGAACAATGGCGACAACAGCTGGTATCAAGATGACGTTGTCTGCTACGGCTGCAAGAAGAAAGGACACATGAAGAAGGACTGTCCTACAAACATCAACAAGCAAGAAGAGCAACAGATACGAGAAAGGGAACCTGAAAAGATCAACATCTCGGAAGTATGCCACCACATAAGGCATGAAAGTGAAGCCAGCGACTCAGAAGATGAACAATCAGAAGACGCTGCAAATGTATGCTTTATGGCATCTGATCAGGTACTCTGAACCTATAGTTGATACATATGATGACTTCACCTTTGAGCAATTAGGAGAAGCCTTCAGTGAACTGTTAAGTGATTACAGGAAACTGCGTAGCAAATATCAGACCTCTAAGAAGGTACTCAAAGAGTACAAAGGTGAAATAGGAAGACTTACCGACCTACTAGCTAGGTTAAAGATAATGTTAGTGAGTCTGGTGAGCTTTCTTCCATTAAGCTCTTATTACACGAGACTACCAAGTCATCCGAAGAAAAAGACAAGGTTATTGACCAACTAAAAGAAGAACTTTCTAAAGAGAAGAAAAGTCTTCAAAGTGCACAAGTCGAATGGAAGCACTCACTTCTGACTATACTAATATGACACTTCCAAAAGATTGGATATTAGGTTAGGAAAACAGCCTGAGACTGCTGCTTCCTACCCTAACACATGTCACTTACCCAAAAATCGGAACATTCCCAAACCTAACACTATCAGACCTAATCCTATCAAACCTTTGCCTAAAAAGGTTATGCCCAACCAGGATAATAGGTATGCTTTCTTCTATACTAGAAAACCTAAACCTACCAACCATGCACACCACTCAGCTTTCAACACTCAACATGCTAAATGTCATTATTGTGGCCTCATTGGTCATATATCTTCTGCATGTAGAATCAGAAAGCTAGTAGATCTAAATATTTATGCATGGATACCGAAAACTAACCAGTCAGGACCCTACAAGAAATGGTACCAATAGTTTCATCTGCAAATTGTTTTAGGTGGGACATCCTTCACATGCTAGGAGCAAATGGATCCTCACAGCGGTTGCTCACGGCACATGACCGGCGACGCTTCATTATTCGCAACACTGTCGAAGAGGAATAAAGAAGGATACGTCTCCTTCGACAATAATTTAAAAGGGTATATAATCGGTATTGGTGATATTGGTAAAGCTCCCTATCCAGTGATTAAAGATGTTTGTCTTGTTACTGAGTTAAAACATAATCTGCTCAGCATAAGCCATTTAGCTGATCACGGTTATGGTATTAACTTCGTAAAAGACAAATACTATTATTGATAGTTCAACTGGTAATAATATATTTGAAGGTATTAGAGAATACAATATATATGTTTTCTATTTGTTGGAAGATACTAACATTTCAGGTAGATGTTTAATGGCTAAAAGCGATGAGAGTCATCTGTGGCATATGAGACTCGGTCATGCAAATATGGATACTATTTCCAGATTATCCACAAAGAAGCTAGTACGCGATTTACGAACATTACATTCAAGAAGGATTCGGTATGCAGTCAATATGAAAAGAACAAAGCTACTCGATCCTCTTTCAAGTCAGTAAATGATGTATGTACTACTAGACCTTACAATTGCTACATATGGACTTATTTGGTCCTAGCAGAGTTGCTAGCCTCGGAGGTAAGCTATATGCTTTTGTAATTGTAGATGATTATTCTAGATACACGTGGGTATATTTTCTGACACGCAAAAATGATGCATTATCGGAATTTGTCACCTTTTGCAAGAAAGTACAGAATGAAAAAGGTTACATGATCACTCGTATTAGAAGCGATCATGGAGGCGAACTCGAGAATGCAGAGTTTGAGCAATTTTGTGACACACACGGTTTTGTACACAATTCTCTGCCCTAGGACTCCACAACAAAATGAGTTATGGAACGTAAGAACAGAACTCTATCCGAAATGGACAGAGTAATGTTAAACCAGTTTAGTCTACCCAAGTATTTCTGGGCTGAAGCTGTCAATACAGCTTGTTTTGTTCTCAATAGAGTTCTAATTCGACCTAAATCGAAGAAGACTCCATTTGAGCCATGGTTTGATAGAATTCCATCAGTTTCATATTTTAGAATATTTGGTTGTAAATGTTTTATTCTTAATACAAAAGATAATTTAGAAAGTTTGACAAAAGGCCATGAAGGTATATTTTTAGGTTATGCGGGTAAAAGTAAAGGATACAGAGTCTTCAACAAAAGAACCATGATCATCGAAGAGTCGATCAATGTCACCTTTGATGAACTAAATCAAACAACAATCGATGATAATGACGAAGATCTCAATGTACCCAGCAAAGCACCAGCTGATCCTCCTAGAGAAGATCCAGGAACCAGCTACCTTCGGAGTCTGCCAAAAAGATTGAAGTTCACGGCTGATCATCCAAAGGACTTGGTAATTGGTGAGATTACCATGGTGTAAGTACTCGCTCCTCTAATAAAGATATACTTCGTGTTGCTTTTGTCTCACAGTTTGAACCCAAAAGTATTGATGAAGCATGTAGTGATAATTTTTGGATAGATGCTATGCAAGAGAAATTACCAATTTGAACGGAATCAAGTTTGGAACTTGTTCCCAAGCCTATTGATCATCCGGTCATTGGCACCCGATGGGTATTCCGAAATAAACTAACGAGAATGGTTTAGTGACTCGTAATAAGGCTCGACTCGTAGCTCAAGGATATAATCAAGAAGAAGGTATCGACTACGATGAGACTTATGCCCCAGTTGCGAGATTAGAATCCATTCGCATGTTATGTGCATTTGCATGTTTTCATAATTTTAAATTATTTCAAATGGATGTCAAAAGTGCATTTTTAAATGGTTTTATAAAAGAATATGTAGCTCAACCACCCGGTTTTACTGATTTCAAATTTCCTGAATATGTTTTCAAGTTGAAGAAAGCTTTATACGGTTTGAAAGAAGCCCCTCGTGCTTGGTACGATCGTCTAAGCTATTTTCTACTTGATAACAGTTTTTCAAAGGGAAAGGTTGACACTACTTTGTTTATAAAGTCTTTGAATAATAATATTCTTTTGATTCAAGTCTATGTAGATGATATTATCTTTGGATCTACTGATGAATCTCTTTGTCAAGAATTCTCAAAGTGTATGCAGAATGAGTTTGAGATGAGCATGATGGGAGAGCTGAAATTCTTTCTCGGACTGCAAATCAAACAAACCAACAATGGGACGTTCATAAATCAAGCTAAGTACATAAAGGATCTACTAAAGAAGTTCGTCATGGAAGCAGCAAAGCCACTTAGCACTCCAATGGCGACTTCAACCATGCTTATATTGATGAACAAGGCAAACCTGTCGACATACGTAAGTATCGAGGTATGATCGATAGCTTACTCTATTTAACTGCCAGTCGACCAGACATTATGTTTAGTGTTTGCTTATGTGCTCGTTTTTAAGCCATCCTAAGGAATCACATCTGTGCGCAGTTAAGCGTATCTTTCGATACCTTAAAACTTCTTCTGTCGGCTTATGGTATCCCAAAACCACGTCGTTGACCTAACCGGTTATTTCGATACTGATTTTGCCAGATGCAAAGTAGATAGAAAAAGTACTAGCGGCACATGTCATTTCCTAGGAAAAGCTCTAGTCTCTTGGTTTAGTAAAAAGCAAAATTCTGTTGCATTATCAACAATAGAAGCTGAGTATATCGCTGCAGGACGTTGTTGTGCACAAATTTAGTAGATGAAACAAACCTTAGAAGACTATGGATTGCATTTTACACATATACCCATTTTCTGTGATAATACTAGTTCTATTAATTTGACTAAGAATCCCTGTATGTCATTCTCGTACTAAACATATCGAGATTCGACATCATTTTCTTAGAGATCATCAACAAAATGGAGATATAGACTTGTATACATAGACACACAGAATCAATTAGCTGACATATTCACAAAACCTTTAGCGGAAGATCGTTTCAACTATTTACGTCAGAATTAGAAATTTTAGATATCAATAATATTAATTAATTTTGTTTTATTAATTATTTATTCGATACTCATATTGTTTTTGAGACAAGCTAAAAAGAGTCTGTCTGTCACCACTACTATGGTCGAAACGAAGCAGTATTTAAGAGTTCCCCGGTGAACCTCCGTTAGCTGGGACAGTACTCCTACAGCTAATCTGAGACATATGTGAGTAAAGAATATTAATTTCTAAAATAATATTAATTATATTATTTTGAGATTTAAAATTACTAAACTTTGAATTAAGCATTTGAAACGAATTAATGAAAAAAAAAGTGGTCTCATTTGATTTTTTATATATATATAGCCAGGCAACCATAGGCAAAGTCGGCCCGAGTTTGGTCCGAATTCGGCCAGAGTTCGGCTGGGTGTTTATATATAACAGTAGCACAACCCGAGGCCTCCTTCTTCTTCATACTTCCCACATCCTCATAACAGCAGCTCCGCCCCTCCGAAACCCTATTTCTACTCCCTCATTGTTCTTCCAATCCTTGTGGAGTTTTTTTATCAAATCTTTGGATTCGTGCGGAGATCGTCATCCTCTACAACATATCCGACTCTTGGAAGGTATAATCCCTTCTTTCTACCACTTTTCAATACTTAGGATTTGTAGAAAGTTTGGAAAGAATGCCTAAGTTCAATCCCTTCAAGAGAAGAAGACCAATGCCAGTGAAGAGGCATCGTCTTCAGATCCGCATACGGATTGCCTCTTTTCTCGGTCCAATCGGACGATGGTGCATCGGATGAGTTTTATTTTAGAACTTCCGATCAAGCGTTATTGTGGTACGCTGATTTTAACATGCGTACTATTTACACTGGATCACCGATTAAGTGGACTGTCTTTTCGGATCACCGTCCTTATTTTGAGGCATTAGGGTTACAATATTTTGTCACCTTACAATTCTCCATTGCCACTAATGCCATTAGATTATTGTACTGTAATTTCGTGTTAGACACTTTAACAACGAGGACACGTATCGGAGGAATTGATATCGAATTTACTGATGACACGTTAGCGGAAATTCTTGGTATTCTAAACGAAGGTGCCTCGCTAGATGACATCACTGATTTTGATTTCCCCGATGGCACGACACAAGTTAGTTTCAAGAATGAACTTTGTGCGCCCGCACGCGTTCTTCCTGGAAAGTTCAAGGCTAATAACTTGAACTTGTTAAACTACGAATTACATCGCATCATCTATTCCACTTTACTTCCAAAATCCACTTCTAAAGATGATGTCACTGTACTTGAGCTCTCTGCTCTTTATCATATTCTTAAGGGGATTTCTTTTTCTGCCCCTAAGACTATCATTCAGATGATGGGTAGATATCGCGGGAGAGACCGCAACCTATCTTATGTGATGCTCATTCCTCGCATTTTTCAGAGATTTGAAATTGATTTATCTACTTATGCTGTCGACCCCGAGCCCAAGTTTCTCAAACTCTCTCGTCGCAGCATTGTATCTGTTCCTCCACCCACTGCACCTACTCCTCCTGCACCTACTCCCACTGATCCCGCAGCACCTGTTCCTCATCATTCTTACCCTATGACATTTGCGGGTATCCATCAGCACTTATCAGATCTGCAGTCTTTTTATGTTGAGACCTCTAGGGAACACGAGTTTTGTGATATGACTCGGTTCCAAGCGATTGCCAACTCCTTTGCCGATCTGAGGTTTGTACAGACGGGACATTCTGCTAGCTCTCTGCCTCGAGACCCTTTTGTTTCTGGCTACCGTATTGACGACGAGGCGGTACACTCTCTGTTCCAGCCAGGGAACGCATATGATTGGTATCATACCGCTGGCGCCACTCCTCACACTTCTAGCGCTGGTACTTCTAGAGCTGGTCCATCTGGACATGCTGGAGCTGCAGCTGATGATGATGATGTTGATGATGATGAGTTTTGAGATGTTAGATTATTGAGACTGTTACTTTTTGTCTTATGTTTACTTGAAAATGCTCCGACATTCCAAGATTTTATCAGTACTATTTTTTAGTTATTATCAGTAATTTTTTTCCTTATTCATGGACATGGTTGTTTTTGTATGCCTCAGTTTTGGCATCTTAGTCTATTATTCAGCACTCTATTTGTTTCAGTTTATCGTAGCACTATCTATCTTTTATTGCTTCATTCTTTACAAATTGCCTGAGACAAATACATGCCTGTGTTGTTATTCTATTTCTCTTACTGTTTCTACCATCTGTCATGATTATTTATTTTTCATGTGTTTCTTCACTGTTTGTTACTTATGCATTGATTGCGGGAGAGCTTTCTCTTTTGCAATTATTTTGCTAAGTGACAACAGGGGAGAAATAAGGATCTACCATGTTTGTGAAATACAGGATATGAACAATTTTTCTTTACTATTTTGATTTGATTCCAAGCTTAGATGTTATATCGGCAAGGTTTGTCAATTATCAAAATGGGGGAGATTGTTGGCCCATTGGTCATGGTCAAACCTGATTTTAATAATTGATCAAACTCTGTCTCGATATAAATGCAAGTCTACTCAGATGTTTACCTACGACGTTTTGGATACTGCTCAACAATGGTTATCAACAATGTTCAAGACTGAAGCCGTTTGCCATTCAGAATGTACTTCCTGCTAAGAAATGTAATTTTTCTTTTTATTGAGTCTAGGAATACATTGTACACCGAGTCGTACTGGCAAATAGGCTATCTGAAAACATTTTTTCAAAACCATCATATTCTTTTACAAATGATCCATATTTTTGAAAAATTCTTTTTACAAAAAGCCTTTGAAGGATTGTTCAAAAAGCCAAAATTTATTTTCTCCAAAAATGAACTGGCAGAACCTCAGGAGAACTCAGCCCGAGTTCGTCCAGAGTTCGACCATTTGGAACGTTAGTGAACGTTGGGTTTTTGAACTTGGTCATCCTTCAGTTACGGGTTGTTACAAAGAGTTCTGTCCGAATTCTGCCCGAATTCTGTCAGAGTTCTGTCTTTGGAAAAGCTATAAATAGAGAAGTATTTCGATCATTTCAACACACTAATTCACTTTCAATCTTCTCTTCTTAAAGCTTACAGTAATCCAAAGAGTTCTTAAAAAGCTTTCATTTTCAAATCCCAAGCCAGTTACAATCCTCTAGTCGATTTGCCAGTGCGGTACGGTCTAGAAGTTTCAGAGTGATTGTAATCAGAGGCTTGATAGAAGATCCAACTCTTCATAATTGAAGTTGGACGAGTTCTTCGTATCAAAGCTCGCGTCTGTAGAAGTTGCAAGGACTTCGTATGAAAACTTGTGGGATTTTCTAATAGTGGATTCAACTGGAAGCTAGAGTTCTTCCGACTGGACTAGTCCTCACCAGAGGAAAACTAGTATAAATCTCGGTGTTTGCGTTTGCCTTCTGATCACTTTTAAATTTTGTTATTTACTTTTTATGATTATTATATATCTGTGATCTAACTGCTAACAAGTTTTTAATTAGCAATATTCTGCTGCCTACTCTATTTACCCCCCCCTCTAGAGTATTCTGCTTTACGATTTCGTTCCTACAATACCAAGATACCAAGGAATAACATCTCATGTCGGGATCCATGAATACCAATCCGTGTGACCAATGTGTCAAGAACAAGTATATCTACACTAAGTACATGAATTATAATAATTATCGTAAATTGAAAAAGTTATCAGAGAATGTACTCGCCTGAGCTATGATGAAATATGTCAACTGAGTCCAATACAGTACCTCGAGGACCTACAGATGGAAAGTTGTATCCATATAATGTTCTGGAAGTAAAAGCAAGTCAAACTAAGTCAAACTAGATTATACAGAGTCAATCTGAGTCATACTAGGCCTAACAAAGTCAAACTAGGTCAAGGCAAGTCAAACAAGGTCGATTTAAGTCAAAGGTTGACTTACAGTTGACTTTTGGTCAACTGGTCAACTCTGGTCAACTCTAGGTCAAACTTGACTAACGTTGACTAACAGTTGACTTTGGGTCAACTGGTCAACTTCGGTCAAGTTTTAGTCATTTCTAGGCTACGATTGACTTCCGGTTGACTTTTGGTCAAAATAGACAACTGTGGTCAACCAAGGTCAAAACTAGTCTAAGTCCACTATTCCTAACTATTACCAACCATAAAAATCCTAATTATAACTATATCTTAAAGTAGTAAACTCATATGTTAGAAAATAGTAATTAGCTTAACTTACCCTTTCTTACCTTTCCAAGGTAATCTCATTACCTTAGCCTCTAACTCAAACTCTACTCATCCTCCAATACTCCACTAAGGTGTTCTAACACTCTACCCTCGTATCTCGATACCATACCATGGTATCTTGATACTCAAACTTGGTATCTTGAAGTATCTCGATACCTTACCCTTCACATAAGGTAAACCCATTTACCTTGTGATACCATCTTGGTATCACAAGATACCACTCGATTATAACCTTCACTCTAGCCCATGACCAATTTATATCTTTATCTCTAATCCTAACTCAAATCCAAGTATCATATCTATGTATCTTACCCTCTAATGTGAATACCTTAACATGGTATTTACCTTAACATGTTACTTACTAACATGTGACTTAGCTTATTTTCTACCACTCTAACCACTAGTTTTCTAACCAACCTACACCACTCTAACACTCACAAATTAGGGGGTTATAGTAAAACATATGGTGGATATAGGAGGGTATACTTGGGATTTATTGGGGGATGTATAGGGGGTTATATAAGGGCCAAAGGGGGGTTTACTGCTGCTACACTACTGCCTTATTGCTGCTATGGCTGCTGTTGTGGGAAGTGTTTGGGGCTGCTGTGGGCAGTGCTTGGCAGCCCCACACTCCAACAATCTATACCCACACACACCCCTCTCAAACCCTGTCCAATACCCTTCTATTCACTCCTCTCGACCCACTCAAAACACTCAAACAAACCACTCAAAAACTCACTCAAATCACTCTAACAAACACAAACATAAACACACTCTCACTCAACTTCCACCACCAAACACACACTCACACTCTCTCAACCATACCAAATCACAAACCAAACCAATCTAAAGGATGGCTATGGTCTCCCATTACTCTCACACATAACAACCCACCACCCCTACCACAACACTAGAACACACACATATAAACACACTACATATACATCTACAAAAACCCCAAATCAGTCCAAAAATAGAAAAGATCCAAAATGACAAAGTTTAAACTAAAAAATGGGTCTTCCAAGAGCCTCTACAACATCCTAAAATGGGTTCATGCAAGGGGTGGTCCTATGGGTTCCAAAAATACAAAATGCAATGAAAATGAGAAGGTTAGAGAAGAAATTACCTCTTGGGAGTTAGATCCCAAGGTTAAACCCAAGAGGACTGTAATCGGACACGAGAATCCCTATAAATTGGACTCTCCTCCTTCCTCTTTGCTCCCTACTCCAAGCTAGCACCCTCTCCTTGAAGGATTGAGTGGAAAGGAAGAAAAATAGAAGGATTTAAGAGATGAAATCAAGAGTTTAGGTTTAGGTTTGGGAAAGAACATAAAAGGGGGAAGAAATGAGAGTAGAAAAGAAAATGAAGTGGAGAGAGAGGGCTCTCCCCATGACCGACCATGTAAGGGGGTTTGGGGGCATTTGGCAATTGTACAAAATGCCCTCCAAGCCTCCTTTTGGTCCAATTTGTCTTATGTGAAAATTTGGGGTTAATAGGGCCAAGTTAAAATCTACAAATGGACCAATTATGTCATGTGAGATTAGCCTAAAAGTACTAGACTAATTAGTGGGATTTATGGACCATGTCTAGCTAAACTCTGGGTCCCAACTAGAGTCTAAGCTACCTGGGTCACCAACACAAGTCAAAATACATGAGATAAAACTCAAACCCGATCAAACAAATCCAATAAAAATATTATTAAAAATATAAAATTTCTAAAATGTTTAAAAATGAAAAAAATGACCAAAATACCCTCAATGGTGAAAATTGGGAGTGACAAATCTACCCTCCTTAAAAGAATTTCGTACTCAAAATTGAAGGCGAAACTATCACAGCAGCAAAACAGAACAAGGAAAGAAAAGAAATTTTTTTACCTCAAGGCTCGAAGAGAAATGGAAATCGCTCTCGCATGTCGTCCTCTCTCTCCCAGGTAGACTCACCTGAAGAGTGGTGCCTCCATGCAACACGAACCAAGGGTATAACCTGGTTCCGGAGCACCTTCTCCCTACGATCCAGGATCTCAATCGGCTGCTCTGGACAACTGAGAGTCGGTCCCACCTCGATCTCAGATTGGTCCAACATGTGACTAAGATCTGCCACGTACCGCCTCAGCTGCGACACGTGGAACACGTTGTGCACTCCCTCTAGTGCAGGCGGTAACTCCAGTCGGTATGCCACTGCACCGACCCTCTCTAAGATACAGAAAGGTCCAATGAATCGCAGACTAAGCTTTCCGCTCCGGCCGAAGCGAATCGTGCCACGTGCCGAAAAAATCCTCAGAAACACCAGATCACCAACATAGAACAAAACACAAAACTTAAAGCTTGATCTAAAACAATCATAATCAGACTCAAATACTAGAAAATCTAAACTATACCTCAAACTCCAACGGTCTCCGGTGGCTATCGGTCTAATATCGTTGCATGTCCTACGCCACCCAAAGTCTATCTCTGATAACTCTGACATTCTCTGCTGCATCCACTACCATCTCAGGGCCAAGCAAAACCCTATCGTCGACATCATCCCAAGACAAAGGAGTACGACACCTCCGTCCGTACAGAGCCTCGAAATGTGACATCTCTATACTGGCTTGGTAGTTGTTGTTGTAAGCAAACTCTACCAAGTGAAGGTGGTCCTCCCAAGATCCTTCGAAGTCCAAGATACAGGTACGAAATATATCCTCGAGAGTCTAAATCATCCTCTCCGACTGCCCGTCTGTCTGGGGGCGGTATGCGGTACTGAACTTTAGCGATGTGCCCAAGATAAACTGCAAACTCCTCCAGAAGTGGGAAATGAATCGGCTATCCCGATCCGAGACTATGCTCACTGGAACTCCGTGCAATTGAACTCTCTGCCGCACGTACATCTCGGCCAGCTTCTCTATAGACAAACCCACCTTGAAAGGCAAAAAGTGGACCGATTTGGTCAATCGATCAACAATGACCCAAATCGCATCCTTTCCTCCTGAAGAACGCGAAAGTCCAGACACAAAGCCATAGTGATATCCCCACTTCCACTCTAGAATGGGTAGTGGCTGGAGCAGACCACCTGGCCTCTGTCTCTCGGCTTTCACCTGCTGACACACCAAGCATCTAGAAACAAACTGAGCCACCTCTCGTTTCATGCCATACCACCAAACATGTTGTCTCAAGTCTTTGTACATTTTGTTGGCACCAGGATGCATAGAGTACTGAGAACGATGCGCCTCCTAAAGAACCTCCTTTTGAAGTCCTCCGCTCGGCACGCACAATCTGGTACCATGCCTCAACGACCCATCTCCCGCTACAGAGAAATCATCCAGCAATCATGTCTGAACCAGCTTCCTGATGACCCTCAGAGCCTCATCCTCAAACTGGGCTGCTCTGACTCTGTCCATCAGCTCCGACAGCACCTGAAGACCCCACATCTGCTCCTCAAACCCAGGGACTATCACCTCTATGCCCAAGCTCTCCAAATCTACCAGAAGGTGACAATCCATCGTCAAACACATGGCCACTGGATACCTGCTCAAAGCATCCGCAACCACGTTGGCCTTTCCCTGATGGTACTGTAAGGATATATCAAAAATCCTTCATCAGCTATAACCATCGCCTCTGTCTCATGTTCAGCTCCTTTTGCATAAACACGTACTTCAAGCTCTTGTGGTCCGTGAAAATCTCCACACGCTCTCCGTACAAATAGTGTTTCCACAGCTTCAAGGCAAAAATGACTGCTGCCAACTCCAAATCATGAATTGGGTAGTTCTTCTCATGTGGCCGTAACTGCTTAGATGCATAAGCAATTACCTTCCCATGTTGCTGAAGAACGCAACCCAAACCCCTTCCTGAAGCATCACTGTAGATCGTGAATCCTCCGGACCTAGATGGCAACGTCAGAATAGGAGCCGACGTCAACATCTTCTTCAGCTCCTCGAAATCAGTCTGACACTCATCAGTCCAGACGAACTCCACGTCCTTCATGGTGAGTCTAGTCATCGGCTCTGCAATTCGAGAGAAGTCCTGCACAAACTTCCGATAGTATCCTGCCAAACCCAGAAAGCTTCGAATCTCGACAACTAAACTGGGTGTTGACCAAGACTCCACCGCTGCAATTTTCTTCTGATCCACTGAAATCCCTTCACCAGATACAACATGGCCCAGGAACTCCACTCTGTCCAAGAAAAACTCGCACTTCGACAGCTTCCCAAACAGCTGCTCCTTCCTCAGAGTCTCCAGCACAATCCGTAGATGCTCTTCGTGCTCCTCAGGCATCTTCGAATATACCAAGATGTCATCTATGAAGACCACCACGAACTTGTCAAGGTATTGATGGAATACCTTGTTCATCAAGTTCATAAACACTGCTGGGGCATTGGTCAACCCAATGGCATGACAGTGAACTCATACTGGCCATAACGAGTACGAAAAGCAGTCTTCGGAATGTCATCCCGCTTCACCTTCAACTGATGGTACCCAGATCACAAATCTATCTTCGAGAACACCCGTGCGCCGCTCAACTGATCAAACAAGTCATCAATCCTGGGCAATGGATATATGTTCTTGATAGTGAGGTTGTTAAGCGCTCTGTAGTCGATACACATCCATACCGTACCGTCCTTCTTCGAGACAAACAGAACTGGCGCGTCCCAAGGTGAAGAACTGGATCTTATAAAGCCCTTTTCCTGCAGCTCATCGATTTGCTTCTTCAGCTCTGCCAACTCGTTGTTGTTGACTCGATAGACATGCTGAGAAATAGGCTCAGTGCCCGACATCAAGTCTATCGAGAACTTAACATCTCTGTCCGGCAGCATTCCCGGCAATTCCTCGGGAAAGACATCCAAGAACTCTGCAATAAATGGATGCGGCAACTCCTGCCCCGCCAACAAGGCTCCACAGAATCTATCTTCCGCTCTGGCTCTGCTGCTCTAACAAACTGAAACTATGGCTCTCCTGGCGGACTGAACAACACTTTGTCTGCTCTACAATCTATACTAGCATGGTGCCTGCTCAACCAGTCCATACCGAGTACCACATCGTAGCTCGGAAGTGGCATTACGAGCAAGCACGCACTCAATTCTCGGTCTTCCAGTGTAACACTCCGCCCCTTGCAAATATTATTAACCAGGATAATACCTCCCCGATCATAATCTTGCAAGTCCTACCCAGATACTTAGTAATAATATTGTGTCTAAGAGCAAAAAAATAGACACAAAACTGTGTGTAGTACCGGAATCAAATAAATCTAATGCAGGAAAAGAATCGAGTAGAACAGAACCTGCCAAAAAATCTGCCACCGGCTCAGTCCCCTCGGCTGCCAGAGCAAATGCTCTGCCTTGAACACCCCACTGCTGGTGGTGCTAGACAAACCCCTGCTGCTGAGTCGGAAATGGACCCCTCTGTTATGCTGCAGGTGCCCTCGCCGGTGCCCCCTGAGCTGTCACTGCTCCACGGGACACCCTACGAGGATTCGCAGGACAATCTCTCAACTGATGGCCGGCGTCACCGCAATAGAGGCACACACCCAACCTCTTCCGACAGACCTCCCAGACGTGACCAGGCTTCTTGCAGAAGTTACAAGAAGCTCCATTCTGTACCTGCCTCTGCTGAGTGTGCTGCACCTGCTGAACCGGTGCTCTGTCCTGAACCTGCGGCTGGTGATGCTGGAAAGAATGATGCTGAAGCTGAGGGCGTTTAGCAGCCCCCGCACTGCTAGTAGCCCCCGAGAAAAGATCATGATCCCTCTTGGGCTTCAAGCCCCACTCTCGCTCTACCATGCGGGCCTCCGCATAGATCTCGGTGTAAGTCGCATAAAACGATGGAATAAGGATCTTGATATCCCAGATCAATCCCTCTCTGAAACGGCTCGCCCTAATCTCTGGGTCGTGAACCATATACTCCGCATATCGGCTCAGATGGCCAAAATCTGCGACGTACTCCTCAACAGACAAACTGTCCTGCTGCAGATTCTAAAACTGCCTCACCAAGTCAATCTTGTCTGTAGGAGAGAAGAACTTCTCCTTGAAGAGAAGCTTGAACTCGGCCCAGGTATGGCCCTCCCCAGCAAGGGCTGGCTCGTTCCTGAACCAGGTGCGAGCAATGTCCAACAACTGTAAACCCACTACCTCGACCTTCAGGTTGTTTGCAAGACGGGAGGCCCTCATCTGTCGCTCGATGTCCTTGAGCCATTCGTCAGCATAGACTACACCTTCAGTCCCGCTAAAGTCACGAGGCCCCAACTTCTTGAAGTCCTGAATATCGCCCGACCTCGGACGCGCTCCCTGATGTGGAGCCCTCTGCTCTCCACGGCTGCTAAGGCAAACTGATGGACATCTTCCATGCCCTGATGCATCGCGTCGCTCTACCTCTGTTGTGCCTCAGATTGGGCTCTCTGAGTCTCCAACATATGCTAGAGAAGAAAGCAAGCATCTGTCCCATGTCTGTAGGCAAAGGAGGCGGAAGAGGAAGAATCTGCAACTGGCGGAGGAGTTCGCTGTGCAGGAGGAGGAAGAGTGCCCATGTCAATAGCTGGTACTGTGGCAGGAACGGTCGTAGCAACCTCCGGGATAGTCCTCGGAACTGGTGGAGGAGCGCCCCCAAAAGCTATTGCCAACGCTCCGACTGCGACAGAAGTGACTGGATCAGGCCGACGAAATATAGCGGACCCCTCAATATCTGCGGCCTCAGGATGCTGTGATCTTGTCTGTACCATCCTGAAGACAGATTTAAGAAAGAAATCAATATGGCACAAGAAATATTATATCAAGGAGGATAGTTAGAATGCAAGAATCAATATCAAAAAGGACAGTTAAAATGATCAGCAAGTAAAAGTTTTCCTATTTTGTGATTGAGTAAACTTAGCCTATAGCCTATCCTAGATATATACACAAGCTCGTAATAGCACTCTAAGTCGAGCGCCACTACGACATCGCACTAATTACGACTTCTGACCTGTATGGGCCACCACTAAAAACGTGTCACGACCCGTACCCTAGGTAGGGGCACAAGTGCGTAACAGCCCAGCCTACTCCATAAAAACGGCATAGAACGCTGTAGGTCTGCTAGCTAGCAAATAGTATATAATAACCTGTCATCCCGTAAGGAGGATATATAAAATACTGATAATCTCAATCACAATCTAGTAGAAAGAATCATGGAACGAAATCAAGATAGATATAAACCACAAAGTGCAATATCCAGCTCAACGAGAGAAAGAGAGTCACAAAGTAATATAGTTATACAATCTCAAAATAATATCGTGTCACGACCCCACCTACCGCGAGGGTACGAGTATGTAACAGTGCCCAGCCTACGCCGCAGTGTCAGTGGTAGAACGCTGTTCTAGGTCATGAACTATAACTAACATAACATGAAATACTCTCCATAAGGAGGCCAACACAGAGGTACAACTCAATCATAATCTAGAGATAGAATATGGTACGATGAAATAGATAAAGAAATCCTCAACTAAGGTACAGCAGAATGAATAACAAAGTTAACAACTACCAGTCTCAACATCTCTAAATATACAACTCTGAAAACAAGGACAACAACTAATCATGAAAATAAGAACAGTTTAAGCTATCTACACTATGCAAGGTATCGTCCTCAGCAGCTGCCTGAACCTCCCCGGGGGTCCAGGTCGCGAGTGTTAACTAGGCAAGCTCCAAGTAAGGGGTGCAGGGTTCCTCATCATCCTCTGTAAAATTTTCAACAGGTCCAGTCAGGACGGGAGCGAGCACAATACATCTCACGTAGATCATAACAGGTTAGAAAATATAGACATGCAAGAGAGTACGATACATGAAACTGAAAGAAAGTACATGATGTAAATAAAGAGAGAACTGTAATGGAAATATCTACTATAAGTAGAGAGCTACCAGTGACTAGTGATTTAGAGTACAAAGTCGACATGTGAACGGCTTGATTTGCACATGAATATACTGACTATTTATACTCCCCCATACCCCAATCAATATACAAGGATCCAGACAAGTTATGTTACGTACATGGTTTTCACATGAAAGCCCATAAATGGTGTACATGAAGTATACATGAGAGCTCATAAATGAGTGCACATAAAATTCACATGAAGGCCCATAAATGGGTGCACATAAAATTCACATGAGGGCTCATAAATGAGTGCACATGAAGTATAGGTTATACATAAGATACATGAGAAACATGACCGATCATGAGAGCACATGAGAGTACATGAGCATACATGAAAGAGCATGAAGCACATGAGAAACATGAATAACATGAGAGCGAGGAATACATGATGTACATAAAACACATGACATGATGTATCCGATGCTCCCGAGGGGGATAACATCTCAATGTAGGGATCCATATAGTACCAATCCGTGATAATATAGTGACAGCATCAAATAAGGTAAACTAGAGCAGGAATATAATTCTAAGCAAGTTATGAAATGATCAGAGAATGTACTCGCCTGGTATCTGAATGTCTGAAGTAAATGTACTGTCCGAGATGAGGTACCTGACTCCTAGTTAGAGCAACACAAGTCAACATGTACACAGGGAATGATAAATGTAATCTACAATGTATCTGCATGTTGTCTAGGTCAAACTAGACTAAAGTCAACACTTGGTCAACTCCAGTCAACTACACTAGTCAACTAGGTCACTCCTAACCCCAGCAAGTCTCACTAAGCCTAACCAAGCCTAGTCTAGCAAGCACACATCAATCCCAAGGCTATACAAGCCAACACATCAAGCCATCACATTCATGCATTTATTCAATATTATATATAAGAGAAAGGAACCTAGCATGTAAGCTATGTGTGTGTGAACAAAGAGGTGTACATGAAAGGGAATAGACTAGCTAAGTTATAACTAACATGCATCTATATCCTATAATTATCTATATATATCATGGAAATCATTTAGAGAGGGTTAACACATGGCATGGTGGTTCACATATATGAAATCTGAATTTAACTAGCATTCAATAACAAGGTTAAGGGTTAACATTTACATATTAAAGTTCATTCAACAGTGTAGACATGTTAGAAATGTACTAGTTTTCTGGAATTGAGGGGTCTGTGTGTGTTTACATGTATATGTGTTACAATATGGTCTCAGGAATTTTAGAGTGTGATAGGAACATTAGTTCTCAGATTTCCAGTTTTGTGTGTGATTCATTCTCAGCTTGACAGGGAAACAGTGTGTTCATAGGTAGGATGTTCTCAGTTTGTGTGTGTCCACAGATTTTTGGGTGTTCCAGATTAGCTAACAGTTCATATTTAGGCTAACCAAATTTCCAAATTCGAAATCTATACTCCTAACACCAAACGCCACCAAGCATTTAAACAAACTAACATGTGACAACCTCAAAAGTGAACTAATCAAAACGTAAAGGGATTAAACATGGCAATCTCAGTTTGTGTGTGTATGATCAAACCTGTGTAATGTTAATCTCAGGAAATTCCAAGTATTGACAGTTATCATTAGCCCCAACACCAATTCAAATATCAAATCAATTCGAAAACCAATACAAAACATGATACCCAATCTCAGTTTACAACATTTGAAATAAATCTCAGGTTTTCAAAATGTTTCAGTTCTCAGATTTATTTGCAATGAAACCAAGTTTCAGTTTCAGGATAAACAGTGAGTGTCCTCAGGAGAAATCAGTGTGGAAGTGTGTCCTTCAGTGTGGTTCTCAGTCCCAGGTAACAGTCTCAGGTTTGTGACAGAAACTAACATGTGTGTATCGTCAATCATTGTATATTAATGCAATGAATTTAAGGATCAATTGTCACGACCCGCTCCCGAATAATCGGATATGAGTCGGACACGCCTAGCCTTCGTCGTTGGACACGACGAAGTAAGCTGTACAATACTAAGGAAAACTCAAAGTCACAATGTAATGTAAACTAAAACACAGCTTTTATAACGTTCCCAGATAATCACCAATATCCATCAAGTGTTTTAAAATACAAACTCAGCCGGAGACAAATCCGGTCCAATGAAAAATATACAATAATGAATCTCTAAGATACAATCTCCAGAAAAATAAATGAAATAAAAAGCTGCAATATCCAAGCAATCACCAGCTCCATATAATCTCCCACTCACCTGCAACGATCCTATCAGGAAAAGAGCAAAGTACAACCCTGACCAGACAATATACAATGTAATCTGTGATCCAGAGTACAAGGTAAAACTAGAATACCAGAAAACTAGAATATGAAATGAAACTGAAACTGCGGTACCAGAAATAAAATGTAAAACTGCAGAAAATGGATGACAATCAAGATGCTAGAAAATGAACACGGCTATCAATGTACAAGGCAATCAATCACGACAATCAATATGCAATTGTGACCATTTTGAAATATTAAAACTAATGTGTGACCGGCTTAGGAGCAATCAATCAATCAATGAGTCAATGAGTCAATTCTACAAGGTACGGCTTCATCGTACGTGACGTGTACGATTAGGCTATCTACAATACCTATGTTGGGTGTGGTCACACAAAAGCTAATATTTTCCCCAATCCCGCAATAAATAATGACGCACAAGCAATGAACAATGGTACAAGACAATCGTGTGTAATTCTTGTCCGATATGAGAACATGGCACATGAAGGTAAGACAGAAAACAAGGTACAAGTCAAGTCAGTGTACTTGCCTCGGTTTGGTTACACGCGAATAATACTGCATGGTTGCAATGATCACCAGTCTGAAGAGGAAGTCGATCCACAGCGCGGCGACACAAGGCGACGGAGATCCGACCACGGCGGTGGTCTCAGCGAGTCTGGTGGTAGCTCGGATTCAGGCAAGGTCGTCGAGATCCGGTGGATCTGGTCGGCGGTTCCTCCCTGCTGGATCTCGACGGCGGCGGTGACTACGAGGAGGCAGCGCTCCTCGGGCTCGACGCTAGCCCCTGATGATGGCGGTGGCGCTGCAGTCGAAGTGAGCTCGACAGTCGAGGCAACGCTCTGGCGGTGCACTCAGCCCGAGACGGCTCACTGCTCGAGAAGCAGCGCAGTCCTCGAGGCGACGGTGACGCAGTCTATGAAGCTCCTGCTCTTCTGGCGGTGGCACAAGGATCGAGGCGGCGGTCGATGGCCGGGATCGCTAGTGACGGTGCTCTCCGGCGAGGTGCGGTGGCGCTCCGACGAAGAAGCTCGGCGGTGGTCCTCCAGTGAAAGGAGAGAGAGAGAACAGAGAGAGAGAAGGAAATGTGACGTGTCAGTAAGAGAGGGGTACTGTGTGGTGTCAGAATTGTATTGGGCTGCGTATAATTTATAATAATATGTGTGTGTGAGTGGCACAGTAGTAAATAGTATAGATCTGGGGGTAATAAGTCAGTGGCAGTGTTGTAATTAGGACTAGATCTGGGTTTATTTTAGAATAGCTAGTAGCGGAATTTTGAATTCAAAACCCAAACGGATTTTCAAAATATAAAACTGATAACATATTTTCAAATCAAAATAGTTTCCACAGATTTCTGTCAGAATTCAAATTCAGAAAGTCCCTCCCACGGATTTCAAAACAGGTTTTTAAATTCTAAATAAATTCCAGTACGAAAACAGATTTAAATTCAAAATAATGACAGATTTCATTTAGACAACAAAAATTAGTTATTCAAACAGATTTTCAAATACCAAAATCCAAAAACACTTCCCTCCACAGTTTTGAACAAATTATCCAACAAATTACAATTTATCAATTATGAATAAAATAGTTGCTGTTTTCTCAATAAATATATATATTAAATAAATCCGAAAATATTAATAAACCATTTTTTCATAATTAACAGCTTACAACTCCATCAATATTAATAACAATTACGTAAATTTGTATTAAAATATTTTTCAAATTGAAGAAAACCTGAAATTCATTTTAATCGAGAATAGATTTTCGTAAGAAGCAATATTTAAATTCAAGAAAAATAGAAAAATTCTAAAATTTACCAAACATAATTTTGGGAGTTACAAATCTACCCCCCTTACAAAAATTTCGTCCTCGAAATTTCAAGGACATAATAAGCACAATTAAGATTAGCAAAATTAAAATTGGTTATACATACTTGCAATTTTAGATACACTTAGCAAAATCATAACTATCTAATAATCATATGATCAAAACAAAATTTAAAAATAGTACAAAAATGATTAAATTCTAAACATGATCAAGAATAAAATTCCAACCTAACACAATAAAAAATCATTTAGTAGCATGGCTAGAAATAAACTTCAGAACACCATTATTCAAAATATGGAATTATCAACAAAATATATATAATACATTAGAGTTAATTCATGAAAGTGATTAGCCAATAGGTGTAAAAATGGTCATGATAAGTTCTAGGAAAATCACGAGAAATTTCTATAGAAAACCTAGGGTAACAAAATGATTTCTGAAAATTTGGGTCAGCGACTACGACATTCAATAGCCAAGAATTAAAAAAAATCAAGATAATTTCTAGTAAGGCCGTCAAATGACGATAAAAGATCAAGCATGGTATATAACACGGGTATAATCTCAATAATATCCGAAAACTATACATATTCGAAATCACTTAACCTAGAGTTCCTACCTCGCCAGTGTAGTGTACATCTGACTGCAGTGAACCTTTGGCTTAATGACTCAAATAGTAATAAATTACCGAATATTTCTTTCAATTTTATCCATGTTATTGGAATAACTCAAAATATCAAAAGTTTATGATTTTAGGACAGCTTCAATAATATCCGAGAACCTATGAATATCCGAAATTATTTTGACTTAGAGTTCATGCCTCGCCAGTGCGCAGCTAGCTGCAGTGAACTTTCGGTCTCCATAATCCAGATAAATGACTGCAGTGCGCATCTGCCACGTCATAGTAGGTCGTCGAGTACTCTCTCAACTTTGTCCTTAGAAATCTCAAGGAGTTTACGAAAATTCAAATAAGTTTTAGAAATCATAATGAGAAATGGTGTAAGTATCCCCTCTTTAGAAAATAATGAATTTTATAAGAAACCAACAGTAGGACAAAATGACTACAAAAACAAATCTCCATAGGAAATAAATCTCAAATTAGAAACAAGTTTTTGAATAACAATAAGAATTTTTAGGAAAATTTCACGTGCTACGAGAAAATCTAAAGACATAACAAATATTATCAATCAAAAAGTTATAATAGCAAAATGCATATATGAAATAAACTCAGAACTTTCAAGTGCAGGAAAATTGATAACCTTAGTGTTGCGTGTCTAAACCACCCTGCAAAACAGAAAATTGATTAGATAGGCCTAACTATAAGAAATTTTAGTAAAACCATACCCGTAACAATTTCCCACGATTCCTATGTTGTGATGAGTTTTCCTTAGCTTCGCTGGTCCCCTAATAACACTTTATAGCCTAAGTGTCATTAGGATAGAGACCTGCATGGGCTACCACTAAAAATATGTCACGACCCGCTCCTGAATAATCGGATACGAGTCGGACACGCCCAGCCTTCGTCGTTGGACACGACGAAGTAAGCTGTACAATACTAAGGAAAACTCAAAGTCACAATGTAATGTAAACCAAAACACAGCTTTTATAACGTTTCCAGATAATCACCAATATCCATCAAGTGTTTTAAAATACAAACTCAGCCGGAGACAAATCCGGTCCAATGAAAATATACAATAATGAATCTCTAAGATACAATCTCCAGAAAAATAAATGAAATAAAAAGCTGCAATATCCAAGCAATCACCAGCTCCATATAATCTCCCACTCACCTGCAACGATCCTATCAGGAAAAGAGCAAAGTACAACCCTGACCAGACAATATACAATGTAATCTGTGATCCAGAGTACAAGGTGAAACTAGAATACCAGAAAACTAGAATATGAAATAAAACTGAAACTGCGGTACCAGAAATAAAATGTAAAACTGCAGGCAATGGAGACAATCAAGATGCTAGACAATGAACACGGCTATCAATGTACAAGACAATCAATATGCAATTGTGACCATTTTGAAATATTAAAACTAATGTGTGACCGGCTTAGGAGCAATCAATCAATCAATGAGTCAATTCTACAAGGTACGGCTTCATCGTACATGACGTGTATGATTAGGCTATCTACAATACCTATGTTGGGTGTGGTCATACAAAAGCTAATATTTCCCCCAATCCCACAATAAACAATGACGCACAAGCAATGAACATTGGTACAAGACAATCGTGTATAATTCGTGTCCGATATGAGAACATGGCACATGAAGGTAAGACAGAAAATAAGGTACAAGTCAGTGTACTTGCCTCGGTTTGATTGCACACGAATAATACTGCATGGTTACAATGATCACCAGTCTGAAGAGGAAGTCGATCCACAGCGCGGCGACACAAGGCGACGGAGATCCGACCACGGCGGTGGTCTCAGCGAGTCTGGTGGTGGCTCGGCTTCAGGCAAGGTCGTCGAGATCCGGTGGATCTGGTCGGCGGTTCCTCCTGCTGCTGGATCTCGACGGCGACGGTGACTACGAGGAGGCAGCGCTCCTCGAGCTCGACGCCAGCCCCTGATGATGGCGGTGGCGCTGCAGTCGAGGTGAGCTCGACAGTCGAGGCAGCGCTCTGGCGGTGCACTCAGCCCGAGATGGCTCACTGCTCGAGAAGCAGCGCAGTCCTCGAGGCGGCGGTGGCGCAGTCTACGAAGCTCCTGCTCTTCTGGCGGTGGTGCGAGGATCGAGGCGGCGATCGATGGCCGGGATCGCTAGTGACGGTGCTCTCCGGCGAGGTGCGGTGGCGCTCCGGCGAAGAAGCTCGGCGGTGTCCTCCAGTGAAAGGAGAGAGAGAGAACAGAGAGAGAAAGAGGGAAATGTGACGTGTCAGTGAGAGAGAGGGGTACTGTGTGGTGTCAGAATTGTATTGGGCTGCGTGTAATTTATAATAAATAATATGTGTGTGTGAGTGGTACAGTAGTAAATAGTATTAGATCTGGGGGTAATAAGTCAGTGGCAGTGTTGTAATTAGGACTAGATTCGGGTTTATTTTAGAATAGCTAATAACAGAATTTTGAATTCAAAACCCAAACAGATTTTCAAAATAAAACTGATAACATATTTTCAAATCAAAATAGTTTCCACAGATTTCTATCAGAAATCAAATTCAAAAAGTCCCTCCCACGGATTTCAAAACAGGTTTTTAAATTCTAAATAAATTCCAGTACGAAAACAGATTTAAATTCAAATAATGACAGATTTCATTTAGACAACAAAATTAGTTATTCAAACAGATTTTCAAATACCAAAATCCAAAAACACTTCCCTCCACAGTTTTGAACAAATTATCCAACAAATTACAATTTATCAATTATTAATAAAATAGTTGCTGTTTTCTCAATAAATATATATTAAATAAATCCGAAAATATTAATAAACCATTTTTTCATAATTAACAGCTTACAACTCCATCAATATTAATAACAATTACGTAAATTTGTATTAAAATATTTTTTCAAATTGAAGAAAACCTGAAATTCATTTTAATCGAGAATAGATTTTCGTACGAAGCAATATTTAAATTCAAGAAAAATAGAAAAATTCTAAAATTTACCAAACATGATTTTGGGAGCTACATCAATCAGTCAATAACAGTTTAATAAAATAGTCCCTAAGCTCATTTGAAACCCAATGCATCCAATGTAAACATCTGGACTTGGACAGGGCATTGCATTTCAGATATGGGCAATGAACGTGAATCTAAACAGGGAATTTGAATTAGAACTCTAACAGTGCATAGAGTGTCACATGACAGTTTATTTATAATAATTAAAGCACCAAACCCATTCGAAATCCTAAGACCCTGATAACATCAACTAACATGAATCACTAACAGTGCACTAACACATTGTATCATGGCTAAAACATTCAAAATCAGTTTTTAGAAATGGGGAATTAAAACCAGAAATTTGAGGGTACACTGTGTATTCAGTTGACAGTGAACTTATAGCAGTTCATCACTTCCAAAACCAAATTCGAATCCAAAAACCTAATACCAATCGATAATCAACATTGCAGTGATCCATTACACATGTATAAGATTCAAACATGGAATTTTAAACAGGGAAAATTAATTAAACAATGAATTAACTTTCAGAAATTAAATTCCAGGAAACCCGTATCAGTTGAAATGGGAAAAGGATCGAACATCAAAACCATGTTAATATGACCAATTAATGGTTGGTAATTAATAAAGCATGTGTACACGTATCTTGTGTGTCCTCACGTGTCCAGAAAACACGACACAGGCGTGTCCAACACGTTGCAAACACATGGGGTGCACCCAGTGTTGCACAGTGTCGTGCACACGTGCACGTGTCTGAAGAATACGACACAGGACACGTGGGGTCTCGTGGTCATGCCCACGTGTAACCCACGTGTCAGGCTACACATAGGACCCAATACGACACGACCACGTCGTGTCCAGAGTGGACACGACTCGCGTATCAGAACGCGATTCGTCTGAACGCGACGTGCACGTGTGACCAGTACGCGTGACTCCGTGTGTCCGACACGACCCCGTTGGACACGAGGCTTGGGGACAGGTTCGCAGACACTGGCCCCTCCTCTCAGTCTAATCACGGCTCGCCAACTATATCACACCCCGCTCCCGTAGGAGCGATCGTCCTCGCTAAGGCGTGATGCCGCACGAGACTAGATTGCGCTCGTGCAAGGCAATTCCATAACGGCCGATTGCATCGGCGGCGACGGGGTCGTCGCTCAGAAGTCCTAAGCAGAGTTATTGAATACATTGCAGCAGAATTTAAAGAAGAACACATGAACACAAGTATTTCAAAAGAAACTCTTTTTATTGATATGAATACAAGATTACAATTGTGGGCGCAAGGCCAAATTACAAGTCTCTCAGGCTCACTTTTCTCACTTTTTACAAGTTCACTCA
>JANAVB010022274.1:0-24752 GCA_029216955.1 Iris pallida | reverse complement strand
GAGATCCCGCCTGTAGATCTCCAAGACAGTGCCTGTACGGGAGCAATGCCCAACATCGTCTTCACTTTGCAAGACATGCTCATCAAAACCAACCTGCACGATCGCCCGCTATACTACACTGGATACATCGACGACATAAAGGTGGATCGGATGCACATTGATCCTGGCTCTTCCATAAGCATTATCCCGAAGGGTCTGCTACATCATCTTCGCATTCCGATGCATCGCCTGACGCCTACAAGCACCGCCATTAGCGGTTTTAATTCGGGCAGAAGCTACCCAATTGGGAAGATTCGTCTAAAGTGTCAAATTGGCGACCTCCAATCCGAAGTCACCTGCTACGTCATAGATGCAGACACTTCTTACAACATCCTCTTGGGGCGTCCATGGATACACGATTATATGATCGTGCCTTCCACGCTGCACCAATGCTTCAAATATGTCGATAAACATGGCTTCGTGATGACAGAATTTGCTGATATCGATCCCTTCAAAGGGTCGAATCCTACTACTCAGACTCCTGCCTGTACGAAAAATCGAAGAAGCATCTTGGTGAAGGAGATGTACAAGCAGGTACCGAGACAACCACAGGATCAGAAGAGCCTCTGACGATCCACCTCCAAGCTCACAGACCTGGCAAGTCTGCACCCCTTACCACCACTCTGCGTAAGGACGCAATCAGCCTCTCGGCACAAAAAGAGAAGATGATAATCCGGCTGCCAAGGTCTGGCCAAGTGCCAAGACCCGCAACGGAGCCACTGACAATTAGGCTGCCAAGAGCCGCCAGCCTCAAACGGAGAAGCTCAATCCCTCCGACAAGCCAATGACGATATGCCTTCCCAAGAAGGGTCGTCACCCCGATGTAAGGCCTGGAACTTCTAGTGAACCAACTACTCCCCGCCCAGCATCGAATGCCAAGTTGGGGGTCGCTAGTCTGCCAATAACTCCCCGCTCTACTCCCTCAGCTGAACCTCTGATGAGCAAGCTGCCCAGGTCGTCATCTCAGTCTTCATTTACGCAGGAGGTAGCCGAAGAGGAACCGGAGTTAGCCAAGTATGTGGCTGCCCACACTGATGTTCCCTCCGCAGATGATGTAATCCCACTAGAAAAGATACCTTACTTCATCAATAAAGGGCTATCTTTGAACTACCTCGAGCTTAATAAGCTTTGTCCGATGTATGCTATGGAATACGGTATAGGCACTCACCTACATAAACAGGTGACAAATGTGTACGCTGCGATCCAGCTTACTCCCGTAGAAGACACTTACCGTATAATCGAGGGAGGGGACCATACAATCATCTTCGGCCGGAAGAACGATTCGCAGCCCTTCACCGTAGAAGAAGTCAACCTTGAATCAGATGTCGGAAGACTGCCCCTGTATCTTTATAGCCCCCAATCCAAACATCTCATACAGAAACAGGGGTATGATCTGGAGACAACGCCAGGCTTGAACTACGGCACCGGACGACGACTACCTTTAAAGCCACCGGTCCCGGCTGGCAAATCATGGGACTATTATAGTAAGACTCGATGTGGGTTAGGGTATGTTACACCCACGACGACTCCTGAGAGTTCAGATGAAGAATGCGACTGGCATTCACATTAAACCGGATCACCAACTTCTGACTCAGATACCAGCATCGGAGACATATTCAGACAAGTCTTGTCAGTCAACATGGCATTCGTCGATGCTTATGAAGAAGACGAAGACATCCTTGAAATCCTCGAGCTAGAGCCATGGGCCCAACAGTTGGATGCACAATGGGAAAAGCAGTTCGAACTGAGAGAACCTCCTACTGAAGATGAGGTTATGCAGGTCGACCTCGGCAGCAAATCTTCTCCAAAACCAATTTTTGTCAGTAAAAGCCTAACAGACGAAGAGCGAGAATCACTGCTGGAACTTGTCAAAGAATATATCGAAGTGTTCGCTTGGAGCTATGAGGACATGTCGGGGTTAAATCCCGATATTGCTCTTCACAAACTTAACATTCGGTCGGATGCAAAGCCAGTCAAGCAACAACAGCGACGCTTCCACCTGGGCATCATGGATGCGATCGAAGCCGAAGTCAAAAACTGATAGCCAGTGGCTTCATTCGTGAGGAGCAACATCCTGACTGGGTCGCCAATATAGTACCCGTCCTCAAGAAGAATAGGAAGATTCGAATCTGCATCGACTTCCGCAATCTGAACGAGGCATGCCCAAAGATGAATTCCCTCTCCCTATCACAGACATTATGATTGACAACACCTGCGGCTTCGAACGTATGTCATTCATGGATGGCTTCTCGGGGTACAACCAAATCAAGATGTCTCCTGACGACGAAAAGCATACATCATTCCGAACACCGATTGGCACATACTGTTACACAGTCATGCCTTTCGGTTTGAAGAATGCCGACGCCACATATCAAAGAGTCATGAGCATCATCTTCAGAGACCATTTACGCAAGACGGTGGAGTGCTATATTGATGACATCGCCGTCAAGAGTCGCTATAAGGGAGACCATCTGCATGATCTGAGGACGGTATTCGACCTGATATGGGCGCACAATTTGAAAATAAACCCTACGAAATCCTTTCTGGGTGTATCTAGCGAGAAGTTCTTGGGTTTCATCATCACCGCCCAGGGTATCCATGTAGACCCTGAGAAGACAAAGGAAATCATGGAGATGGGTCCCCGAAAATCTTCGCGAACTCAGAGGCCTTCAAGGGAGGCTAGCTTACATTAGGAGGTTCATTTCTAACCTCTCCGGGCGATGCCGACCATTCACCCATCTCATGAAGAAAGGCGTCTCATTCGTATGGGACGAAGAATGCCAGCGGGCCTTCGACAGCATCAAAAAATATTTGTCGAACCCTCCAGTCCTGGTGGCCCCGGTTGCTGGAAAGCCATTCCTGCTCTATGTACGAGCAATGGAGCACTCCCTCGAAGCTATGCTAGCACAAAACAACGATGCAGGCCATGAACAAGCCATATATTACCTCAGCCGAATGATGATTGGGCCAGAGCACCGATATACCGCTGTGGAGAAGGAATGCCTTGCCCTAGTGTTCGCCATTCAGAAGACACGGCACTATGTCACCGGACAAACGATACATGTGATCTCATGAGTCAACCCTCTCAGGGTCCTCATGACTAAACCAGGGGCACTCAGCTCTCGTCTCGCTACATGGGCAATATTGCTATCCCCCTACCATATGATCTTCGTCCCACAAAAGGCGGTTAAAGGTCAAGCCCTGGCAGACTTTTTGGCAGCCCACCCGGGTTCGGAGTCATCCAGAATATATGAAAAGATCCCAGATGAGGTCGCCGACTCGCATGCAATCTCTCACGACGATATATGGTGAATGTTCTTCGACGGTGCTTCAAGAACGGGACCCAAGGGCAACATCGTTGTCAGGGTCGGGGTGGTGTTAGTGTCCCCTTCCGGATTGGTGATCAACCGAGCTTACTCCCTCACGGAACCCTGCTCTAACAATGTGGCCGAGTACAACGCTCTGGTCATTGGCCTCCAACTTACAAGAGAGTTGGGGGTAGAATATCTTGAAGTATACGGCAATTCCCAGTTAATTGTCAATCAGATCCGGGGCTCATACGAAGTTTGTCATGAAGACATGATTCCCTATCACCAAATAGCGATCGACATCATCTCGTCGTTCGAGGGGTTCTTCATCGAGCACGTTTCCAGACTCAAAAATATCGAAGCAGATGCCTTAGCAGGTCTGGCCGCTTCCCTAGCAGTGCCAAATCATACTCAACAATCGGTGGATGTGATAGGCCATGAACTGGTCTGCCCCAAGGGTAACGTTCAATTCGTGGTGAGTTGTTCCGCCTAGGCGATTGATGATGCCCCAGATTGGAGACAACCATTTATCGACTTCGTCGTCTATGATATCCTGCCCGAGAACCTAAAGGAAGCCACTTCCATCAGACGGCGTTCCCTCAGATTCTTCTACGATACAGAGAAGAAAATGCTGTATCGGCGATCCTACGATGGATTATTGCTTCGGTGCCTGTCAAACGCAGAGGCCAAAGAAGCCGTACGAGAAGCTCACGACGGTGTCTGCGAGGCCCATCAGCTCGGCCCTAAATTACAAGATCGTCTCCGCCGGATGGGCTACTACTGGCCCACGATGGTAGTGGATGCGATAGACTATGCAAGAAGGTGCAAAGCCTGCCAAGTCCACGCGGACTTCATTCACCAGCCATCCGAATTTCTACACCCGACAGTGGTATCCTGGCCCTTCGAAGCATGGGGAATGGATATTGGTCCAATTACTCCATCTTCCTCCCGTGGACATCGCTTCATACTTGCGATCACGGATTACTTCTCCAAATGGGCGGAAGCTGTCCCGCTTGCAGAAGTAAAGACTTCGAACGTGATCAGCTTCCTCAAGCATCACGTCATCTATCGCTTTAGACTGCCCCGGAGAATCATCTACGATAATGGTCTGCAGTTTGCAAGCCATGCCTTTTATCAGTTCTGCGACAAACATCGCATCCAGAATATTGCTTTGACACCGTACAACCCGGCAGCGAACGGGTTGGCAGAGGCATTCAACAAAACAATCATCAAACTCCTCAAAAAGTTTGTCTCTTCCAACAAACACGACTGGAACGAGAAGCTCGGTGAATGTTTATGGACGTACCGTACTATAGTCCGAACAGCCACAGGGAACACACCATTCTCCCTGGTGTACGGGAGTGAGGTAGTTCTCCCATTGGAGACTCAAATACCCTCACTCCGCGTCACCCTCACTTATGAATTGACGACGGATGATAACTACCGACGCCGACTACAAGAGTTGGAGGCCTTAGATGAAAAACGTCTCCTAGCCCAGCAAAGGATCGAACTATACCAAGCGTGCATCTCTGGAGCCTTCAACAAAAAGGTTAAAATCAGAACATTCCAAGTGGGCGATCTCGTTCTGGCAGTCCGGAGGCCGATGGTCATGACTCACAAGACCGCCGGCAAGTTCCAGCCAAAATGGGAAGGTCCATTTATCATCGAGGCCGTATTCTCCAACGGTGCTTACCGCCTCGCCAAGCAAACGGGAATTTGCTCATGTTGCCCGTCAACGGTAAGTTCCAGAAGAAATATTATGTCTAAACAATTCTCCAGATTATCGAGTCACATACCCGCTGGTACCGCTGAACTCACCCCACAATTCTCCAGATTATCGAGTTACGTACCCGCTGGTACCGCTGAACTCACACTCAACATCCCAAATTATCGAGTCATGTACCCGTTGGTGCCACTGAACTCACACTTTCACAATATCGAGTCATGTACCCACTGGTGCCTCTGAACTCACATCCCGGTCACTCTTTCAGATAGTAAGTCATGTATGATCATACCTCTGAACTTTCTTCCTGGAAGAGATCCTCCCTCATGATCCACTACCCGCACTCCCAGAGCACAAAAAAGGTAACCGATCCACAAATTTATAAAACGGCCATGTCCTCATTACCTCTGAGTCGTTTTACTTCCGCCAAAAACAACACCCCCTACATAGAACTTCCATGTCCTCATACCTCTGAGTCGTTTTATGTACCCCCTCTTCATTGAGCCCACTCCTGCCATGTCCTCATTACCTCTGAGTGGGAAGGCTCCGTAGAAGAAACCTTCATACTTGCTATGTCCTCATTACCTCTGAGTAAGTATGTCGATTCCCTTTCAACCTATTATCTGTACCCACAACCGGAGTACGACAAGGATAATAGGTCAACAAATGTCCTCTGTTGACCACAAATGTCCTCTGTTGACCACAAATATCCTCCGTGAATTCACTCCTGCCATGTCCTCATTACCTCTGAGTAGGAAGATTCCACGACAAAACCATCATGCTTGCCATGTCCTCATAACCTCTGAGCAAATATGTTGGTTTCCTTTCATCCTATTATCTGTATCCTAAACCAGGGTACGCCAAGGATAATAGGCCCACAAATATCCTCTGCTAAGTTTTTTAGCACACGCCCACCATCTCATCATGCCCCAGGAGCCCAGCTGCTCTACGACATTCTTTTTCCCGATACCGAGAGCACCTATGACCACTTTGCCATGGCTGTTCCAGGTACCCTAACCAAACTTGTTATCCGTACCTAAAACCAAGGTATGCCATGGGTAACAGGTCCACAAATAAGTCCCCTAGATGGGGGAACATCACCACAATATCATAGGTACAACAAGCAACGCAAATAAAGGGTAGAATGGAAAGTACTCTTTATTTGAAGGAAGAAAAAAGCATTACATCTTTTGGGACCATGTCCCTTTCAAAAAAAGAAAACAGGAACAAAACAAGAAGAAAATGCCGACTATAGCTCAGCATTACATAACTCCAAAAGACGATTCTTCACTGAGGTGGCCTTCCGTTCGAGTCGCTGTTTAACTCGACGCTCAGCCTCCCGGGATAACCGCTCTTCATTATCCAAGCCCATGAGCTCTTGCCAATCATCCTCCAACTTCTTCAGGGCATCTTCCAAGTCAGTCGAAGCTCGATTGACTCTGTCAGCCTCCTGAATAATCAGCTCCTTATCAATACGGGCAGTCTCAAGTTCAGACTCCAAGAAATTTAGCTTCCTCTGAAGCTCAAGGATCTGCTCTCGCGTCTCGGTGATCCCACGGGAGGCAGCCGCTTCTCGAGCTATGACATCTTCGCCCTCACGGCTCAATTGATCATATCGATTAGACAGATCACGAAGGTCCTTCAGTACGGTCGGCCTGGTTTTATCTCGAGCAGCCCTTGTCTTTTCTATAGTAGCAGTGAGAGAGCCACGCACCCGGTCTATAACAGCAGACAAATCAGCCTGCCGCAGCACCTGCAGCTGGGCCACCAACTGCTCAGTCTCCAATAACTTTGCCTCCAAGAGCGCAGCCAGTCCCGCACCACCGAGAAGAGTCTTTAGAATATCAATTTGACCTTGGTTACATTGCCGGGACAAGATGAAAGAGGTCCCCCTTTCCACAGTAGCCGTTATTCCCCGCCTCAAATGACGGTGAAAGCTGGCAACTACGTCCTGTAACGCGTCATCCAAGACCTCTGTAGAGGACGGCGTCAGAGGAAGCGTGGCCGGTAATATCGGAGGAGTGATGCTAGAGCTTGCCACCAGGGAGATGGAATCCGAGCAGGACGACGCACGGATAACGGATAACTCTTCCTCCGCCACCCGAAGAGCTTCGATACTCGGTAAGGCAGAAAGGTCGACCCTCGGAGCCACCCAAACAGGAGAGGATGAAAGGACCGTCGTCCCCTGCCCTGGCCGTTCCATCACCCGATTTTCTGAACTCGAGCCAACAGGAGGCCCCTCAAGACGAACCGGAAGAGGAGGAAGTACACTCCTCTCCACCGGTGCCCCTTCGATATAGTTCGTCTCGATAGTGTCCATCCTTAGCACCGGAGAGGCCGGACCTGTATGCCCAGAACAATGGTCAGTCGACGTGACCTGAAGGATGTGATGATAGAGCAGGTAGGCCTCCTCGCAGGACAAGATCCAGCTTATCTTACCAGGAGAGGAACATGAAGGCTACAGCTCTTGCGTAGCTGACATGACCTCCTTATCCGAGTTAGACTCAGTGGTTTTTTCTATCCCAACCACCCCGGAGGGAAGTATGACGTGATCAACGTCATCTTGGTAAAATTCAGCAGTTTCAGGGACAGGTTCATTAAATTCCCCGTCATCCCGGGTTACCACCTCGGCATCTTGAAACTCTTCTTCTTCTCTTGACACCTACAAGAAGGAAAGAAGATGATTAAAATCGAAGCTAAAAGGAAAGAAGGAAGGAAGGGTCGGGAGTGGCTTGGTTACCTCTGACGCGGGGTTAATGTCTTCTCCGCTTTCTCTTATAGTCAGCTGACGGTGTCTGGTCACAACCAACTTTCGAGAACGAGAAATACCGCCAACGGGAGAAACTTGCCTGCTACGTTTCGGAGTGGCTTGGTTACCTCTGACGCGGGGTTAATGTCTTCTCCGCTTTCTTATAGTCAGCTGACGGTGTCTGGTCACAACCAACTTTTGAGAACGAGAAATACCGCCAACGGGAGAAACTTGCCTGCTACGTTTCGGAGTAGGGCCAGGCACAACGGGTGACTGATCCCCCAACATCTCATCTGACAAAATAGGCGGCTGATCCACCTCTACGCTTGCCACTGGAAGGATAGAGTCATCTCTATCATGCTCGTTGCCTTCATCATCCTCAGCAGCAGAATCCAAATCTGGCATTTCGACTCTAGTCTTTCTCTTCTTGGACCCTTGAGATCCTTCCTCCAGGCCGGTACCGACAATAAAACTGGCGCCTGGGTTAAAATCGACCGGAGGTTTGTTCGCCATGACATGATATAAAGCCACAATGTACAAGATCTCCACTGACGCCTTAATGGCAGGGACCGAGAAAATAGTACGGGTATGGAATGTATCGTAGTATTGCCAAGCCCTGATACCATCAAGAAGGCTACCTTCAAAACCCAGACAGGAGCTGGGGTTGTCTAGACAAAGTTGGCTATATCCAAACTGCCGGGCAAACCTGCTGGGCAGATAAGGCTCCAGAAAAACCGTATTGCGGTTACGGTACACCAGATGTCGGGGTAGATGTTTCGCAGCCACAGGAGCATCTGGCCGTCCAGAAGTTGAGGGGGCGCAATACCGTCAAGATGTACAGTCTCTATGTCCTTAGCAGTAAAGCGAGGGACGGATACAAAAATATGGTACATATCTGCCCTCGCCAATGCCATCCGGCAAGCCCTCATGGTCTCATGTTCCCAAGGCTGATCACGGTAACAGAAGATAAATGCGTCATCATCAGTTACACTCCTCAGAGCCCGGTCTCATCAAAGACGGATAATGCATCAACAGCCACCCCATCAAATAGTGATAGGGCAACTCGGTCCGTTCAAAATCCTTGGTCACGTCGCGAGCGATGACCTTAGAAGTAAAGGTGCGAAGGCCACGATGTATGCTGCACACCATGGCTGGGAGGAGAGCAAGCTGATTCTCAAACTAACTTCACAGCCGGAAGGATGAAGTTACGACTGATTCTCTCGATAGAACCAGCCCTCCAGAGACTACACAATTTTGCAGCCATATCATCAAAAAACCCGCCAAGAGCGCCTTCTCCGACAGCTCTTGGGTATCCTGGTAAAAATAACCAAAAGAGTCGGTCTTACTCCCGAATCTATCACTGGTGGTGGCCACCTTCTTAGCCGACGACACCAAATCTTTAACCGCCTCCCGGGATCGAGGGCGACGGGAGGTAACTCGATCGGAGGCATCCGTTGGGAAGAGATAGTGCACCCAGTCCTTGGTATGGGGGGCATTCCCTTCCGAACTGCTATCCTTTCGGGCTATCTGATGACATGTGCTATAGTGGCACAATATCTCTTGGTAAGAGCCACAAAGTCGGGATACCTCCTTTCCAAATCTTCGAACTCCTCATTCGTGGGAGTATACGCCTCAAAAGCTTCATCCCCCCAAGGGAGCTTGGAGACTGCATGCATTTCATGGAGTGCAAGCCCCATTTCCCCTACGGGTGTATAGAAGGTTCCCGTACGGCAGTTATACATCTCCAGCAGAGACATAAACAACTTTTTGTTTATGGACAAACCATGGCTGGTGCCTCGAATAGCATGGGTAAAGGCCAATCTCACACAAAAAGGCCTCGTAATTCTGCAAGATCCATATAGACAGGTTGGTCCACGAGGGAATAGGATGTATCCAACTAGGAAGCATCAATCGGCCAATGGGATAGGAGCCCTTCCGAGCAAGTTGATTTATGAAAGTGTCGACGGTAGAAAAGCTAAAATTGGGCCCGGCACATTTAAGAAAGTACTTGGGACCAATCCCGTTACAGAACAGCTAGTGTGCACCTTGCCGGCAGTCACTGACTTCAGATTGTTGTTATAATGGATGTTTCCCACAAACATCCCACCTCGGGTAGGGGTTAAAGTTTCTCCCATCTTCCGGTCCAATGGGAGCATATTGAATCAAGATAATGGGAAGTGTCGCTCCATTTGGGGGATGCGGATCGCCATCCCGTGAGAGACAAAACTCTAATTCTCCGATACTTCCAGAACATGACTGTTCTGTAGGACCGTTGAGCACCTCTAGAGGGGGGTGAATAGAGTGCGTGTGTGCAGCGGAATATAATCACCAATTAAAAATTAAACTATGGCAGATATGTAAGAGACAGTAAATAGAGATAGAAAATTCAAACTCAGTGACACAGCGATATATACTGGTATCCCTCTGAGAGGACTAATCCAGTCTCGAGTACTCTTGCTCGATGTTAATCCACTATGGCACAAGCTTTAACTGAGAGCTTGCAGTCTCTTACAACACCGTGCTTGGTGACGAGCGCACGACCAGCTCCATACACACACCGTGCTTGGTGACGAGCGCACGACCAGCTCCACAACAAGAAAAGTTGTTGAAACTTGGAATGACCTCTTTACAACTCTTGAGTAACCAAAAGACTCTAAATCAACTCTGATAGTACTGGCTTTTGGCTAAGAGATGTATAGGTGAGATTTGAAACTCTTGGATCGTTTGAAAACACTTGAGTAATAGAGAAGAGAGAATGAAGAAAATTGATGATTTGAACTGAAAAGTTCTTCTCTATTTATAGGTATTTTCTCCAACCGAACTCGGGCAGAACTCGGGCAGAGTTCGGATGCAAATATCGCACAAAGAGACGTTGCTCGCATATTTGGAGGCAACAGAAATTTGAATAACTTTTGACCGAACTCGGGCAGAGTTCGGACCGAACTCGGGCCGAACTCGGTTAGGAGTTCTGTCAGGAGATATTTGAAAATCTTTTCCAAAAACAGTTTTCAAATTTGTTTTTGGTTATTTGTAAAATCATTTTGAAAGACTATTTTCGAAATATGTTTTTGAAATACTTGTAAACGAAAAATACGAATGGTAAATAGGTAGGCTTTTTGGAATGTGGACAGGTTTAACCCTAAGCCAGTAATACCATAATTGATTTTACAGAATTAATCCTAGACTCAATAAAATAAAATACAGAATAAAATGAGAAATGAGTCTCCAGTAGATTTGATGATGTTGACGCTTTAATTGATGCGGTACATCGTCCGTTGAATATGATTTCATGAATCCTGAAATGATTAGCAGCATTTTCTATATTTTGTGTATTGACTAAAGTGTATGTTGATTATCGAAATCGGGTGTGACCCTGGAATGGGCCAACAATCTCCCCCATTTTGATAATTGACAAACTTGAGTCTATACCAAAATATATTTATATCAAATAGAACAAAATACAAAGTACCTGAAAAATTTGAGAAGTTTGGATTTGTTTTGTTTGCTTTGGTATACTCTTTTTCTCCCCCTTTGTCAAGTAGTAAAATGAATAGGCTCCCCCGTAAATCGTGAAACCAACAATAGACAAACACAAGACAAAGTGAAGAAAAAAAGAATAATCACAGCAAAGACATATAAGGAAACAACTGATATATGAACTAGCTCATAATAAACTGAAGTAACATAGAAGTTTCCACTAGAAATCAAAACATACAACTAATAATGTCTAACTAAACAGTTTAGACAAAAAAAAATGAAAAACTACTACATCAACTGCATCAACTAGTCAAATCAATATCCACTATCCATAGCTGAATCCACGTCACATCGTGGGGTCATCCGCACCGGGAGGATCATGTGGGAAGTAAGCGGCAGTCGGGTCGAAATACTGAAAGGTAACCTCATCAGTGAAACGAGGACCCGAAAAGCAGGGTGAGGAAGGATGGTGACCGGATGGACTGGATCCTGAGCCAGGCTATAGTGGAGATCAGCAATACTATTTCTCAGCACCTGGGCCTGAGAAATGTGCCTGAACTCTGAGTCCTGATGACGTTGCGTAGAGACCGCAACAAAATCATCGAAGCGCTGGTAGAAAGTCGGATCGAATCCTGGAGCTGGGGCCGGAGCAGGATGAGCATCAGCTGGAGGGACCTCAGCAGCAGCAGCTGGAGCAGGAGCAGCTCCAGGTGGTGCAGAAAATCGACGAGAGCGAGTCAGCTCAACAGGAGGAGAGATGGCACACGTCTTAAGATCAATCTCGAAACGTCGAAATATGGAAGCAAGGTGCATAGGATATACTAGATTCCTACCTGCATTTTTGCAGTTAAGCATCCAGGATATCATAGTTTTGGGAACGGAGAATGGGATGCCAAAGTGGCTGTGATATAGAGCAGATAGTTCCAAAAAGGTAACTTCATCGGTAGAGCCTTTCTTCGGAAGAAGAGCAGAAAATCATACGATGAAGCTCATAAAAAGTTTGGTTCAGATGTTTGGCAAAAATTCTCCGAGGAGGAGGGTTAGGATGACAAATTAATTTCCTAAAAGAAGCCAAAGTGACATCAGCAGGGAACTGAATGTGGTAGATGTCAACTAATGCATCACCAAGATCAGGAATATGAAAATTCACTGATGTCGGTGGCGCTGAATTCTAATTCTTGCCCAGCAATGCAAGAATAGAAATTGCCGTTTGGTTTTACCTGCAGATTGCAGTAAAACATATGGACTGCATTGTCATAAATGCTCTCTTGGACCTCGAAGAAATTGCGGTATCCAAGTTGGTCAAAAATTTGAGCATATTCAAAGAAAGTAGTAAAATTAACGAAAGCTCCAGAGCAAATACGACGACTAGAGAAAGAATCGAACCAGAGATCCGAGAAGTCTTTGTCGGGAACAAAGTAGCATCGTACTCTTCGGGATCTCTCGGTCGTGCTGGACTAAAGAGACTAGCAGGGGTATAGTCAGAGAAAGAGGAAGCACCTTGAGAAGAAGTTCCTCTTTGACGTTTGGGGGCCATGAGGAGATGGAGAAGAAGGAAGATGACCGTCCACTGGAACTCGTCGAACCCTTGCTAAGAAGGAGGAGAGGCTTCTAGTAGGAGAGGAAGGCTTTCCATATTTTGTTGTGAAGAAAAAGTGGAAGGAAAGTTGGATTATATAGGCACTAGGGTCGGCTGTTCGGTTCTGGAAGTTACCACAGCGCCGACCGAACTCGGTCCGAATTCGGTCCGAACTCGGTCAGAGTTCTGGCCGAGTTCGGCCACTTGTATTTTCGAGATAAACAGTGCAGGCTGGTAAATTTAAAAGTTAAATTTAATAACATTGACTATTTTATTAATTAACGATTGTTATTTCTGAGTTAATTGTAGGGGTTGTCCCAGCTAACGGAGGTTCACCGGGGAACTCTTAAATACTGCTTCGCTTCGACCGTAGCCGTGGTGACAGACATACCCTTTTTAAGTTTGTACCCAAAAATAATTTTCGTTAAAATAAATATCAAGTCATAAATTCAATTTTAATTACCATATGCACTATGAGTCCGAGAATTCAAGAATGCCGAACTCACGCCTCAAAATGTTAAAACGGTCTTCAGCCAATAGTTTAGTGAATATATCTGCCAGTTGATGATCAGTATCAATAAATTCTAAGCAAATATCCCCGTGTTGTTGATGATGACACGAAGAAATGATGTCTAATTTCTATGTGTTTTGTGCGTGAATGACAAACAGGGTTCTTAGTCAGATTTATTGCACTAGTGTTATCACAGTAAATAGGAACATTTGTATAGTGCAGATTGTAGTCCTCTAAGGTTTGCTTCATCTACAAAATCTGAGCACAACAACGTCCTACGGCGATATACTCAGCCTCAGTTGTTGATAATGCTACTGAATTTTGTTTCTTGCTAAACCAAGATACTAAGGCCTTTCCTAAGAAATGACATGTGCCACTGGTACTTTTACGGTCCACTTTGCATCCTACAAAATCCGCATCCGAGTAACCTATAAGGTCAAATGATTTGGTTTTGGGATACCATAAGCCAACTGTAGAAGTTCCTTTAAGGTATCGAAAGATACGCTTAACGGCACTAAGATGTGATTCCTTAGGGTTTGCCTGATAATGTGCACATATGCAAACGCTAAACATAATATCAGGACGACTAGCAGTTAAATATAATAAACTACCAATCAAACCTCGATACTTACGCTGATCAACAGGTTTGCCACTTTCATCAGCATCAAGCTTTGTAGATGTAGCCATAGGCGTCCCGATTGACTTTACATTCTCGAAGTCGTACTTTTTCAGTATGTCCTTCGTGTACTTAGCTTGGTTGATGATGTTCCAGTCGAGTGTTGTTTGATTTGCAGTCCTAGGAAGAAGTTCAGTTCTCCCATCATACTCATCTCAAATTCACTCTGCATACACTTGGCAAAATCTTGACAAAATTTTCATTAGTAGAACCAAATAATGTCATCCACATAGATTTGCACTAGAAGTATATCATTCATGGATTTTATAAATAAAGTAGTATCAATCTTTCCTTTTGAAAATCCATTATCAAGTAAGAAGGCACTTAGGCGTTCATACCAAGCACGAGGTGCTTGTTTGAGTCCATAAAGTACTTTCTTAAGCTTGAAGACGTGATCAGGTTTTTGAAAATCTTCAAAACCAGGGGGTTGTTTCACAAAAACCTCTTCTTTCAAAAATCTATTTAAAAATGCGCTTTTCACGTCCATTTGAAAAAGTTTAAAATCATTAAAACATGCAAATGCGCAAAACATGCGGATGGCTTCTAGTCTAGCAACAGGAGCATAGGTCTCATCATAATCAATTCCTTCTTCTTGATTATAACCTTGTGCAACTAGACGTGCTTTGTTGCGTAGAACTTGTCCATCTTCACTGAGTTTATTTCGGAACACCCATTTGGTACCAATTATCGATTGACCAATTGGTTTAGGAACAAGTTCCCAAACTTGATTTCTCTCAAATTGATTAAGTTCCTCTTGCATGGCAGAAATCCAAAACTCATCAGAAAAAGCTTCATCAACATTCTTAGGTTCTATTTGTGAAATAAATGCTACATTTGCTGCTAATTCAGAATCTTTAAGAGATGAACGTGTACTTACACCTTTGGATATATCACCTATAATGAGAGTTTCTGGATGATCTGGCTTGAATCTCAATGATTCAAATCTTTGGGCCATACCCTTCACAAGGCTTTTCTCAGTTCCTGCATCTTCGGAACTTTTATCAGTCCTTGCCTCTTGGGTCAGATCTTTCTCAGAATTCTTCTTAGTCTTTTTAGGTGCATCTTCATCATCACTGTCGCTAGATCTGTGACTATTCAACTCATTAAAAGTAACATTAATACTTTCTTCAACAATCATAGATCTTTTATTAAAAATTTTATCCCTTACTCTTAGCAGCATATCCGAGAAATATCCCGTCATCTGCTTTGGAGTCGAACTTTCCCAAGTTATCCTTGGTGTTCAGGATAAAACAGCGACAACCAAAAACTTTAAAAAATGTTTGGAATTCTTCCAAACCAAAGCTCATATGGTATTTTCTTCAAGATTGGTCGAATTAACACCCTGTTTAAAATGACAGACTGTACTAACAGCTTCTGCCCAAAAGTATTTAGGAAGATTATACTGATTCGGCATGACTCTAGCCATTTCGCTTAGAGTACGGTTCTTCCGCTCCACAACACCATTCTGTTGGGGAGTTCTAGGACAAGAAAATTCGTGGTAATATCCACTATAATCACAAAACTTTTTGAAATCAGAATTTTCGAATTCGCCACCATGATCACTTCGGATACGAGTAATCATGAAGCCTTTTTCGTTTTGTACCTTTTTGCAAAATATCTGAAATTCAAAAATAGCATCACTTTTGTTTGATAAAAAGTAAACCCAAGTAAATCGAGAGAAATCATCAACAATAACAAAAGCATAGAGCTTACCGCCAAGACTACGACTCTACTAGGACCAAATAAATCCATATGAATCAACTGCAAAGGTCTCGAAGTACTTACAGCGTTGATGGATTTAAAAGTAGACCTATGTGCTTTGTTCTTTTCACAGTCCACATACCATATCTCTCTTGAATGAAATTTCAGGGAGTCCTTTTACCAACTTCTTTGTATTTAGACGTGAGATAGTATCCATGTTTGCATGTCCTAGTCTCATGTGCCATAGCCAGCTTTCATCTTGATTGGCTACTAGGCATCTTCCTGCATTATTAGTATCTCCAAAAAGAAAACATAAATGTTGTCTTCTCTAATTCCTTTATAACGGGATCACCAGATGACATATCATATATGGTACATTTATCTTTCACAAAATTGATACCATAACCATTATCTGCCAAATGACTTATGCTCAATAGGTTATGTTTCAATTCAGTTACTAGACAAACATCCTTTATTTGGATAAGGAGAAATACCTACAGTACTATTACCTATTATATCACTTCTCAAGTTGTTTCCGAAGGAGACGTATCCTTCTTTCTTCATCGATAGCGTAGCGAATAAGGATGCATCACCAGTCATGTGTCGCGAACATCCGCTATCGAGAATCCATTTGCTTCTAGCATGAGAGGGTTGAGGGTCCACCTACAAAACAAGTAGATGAATCCTTTGGTACCCATTTTCTGAAGGGTCCATACTGATTAGCTTTAGGTCTCCAGACTAAAGTGTGATTGTCAACAAGCTTTCTTGCTAAACAATACTGTGATATGTGTCCGTGCGTACCACAATAAGTGCAAGTCAGTTTAGAACCAGATGTGGTCGAAACTATGTTTACATGCTTGTTTGGTTTCTTGGAGAACCTATAAGTGAAAGCATGATGATACTCGTATTTCTTCTGTGCTTTCTTGTTTTTAGTCCTCTTAGGTGTATGCTTTGCATTAGGACTAAAATTAGGCTGTGTCACAGGCATTTTCTGTTTGCCTAACTTGATTTCTAACTTTTTAGAAATCGCAATAGACTCTTCATATTTAGCAGTCATAACTGAGAGTCTGTGTTCTGTTACTAAGTGCATCTTTTTCTCTGTGTCATACCGCTTTTGCATCTTCACATAATCTCTTTCTTTCTTTTCAATTTTGAGGATAGCCTCATGATAGTCTACCTTGAGTTGGCTATCTCTTTCGTGTTACCGGTAGTAGACGTCTCTTTAATATCTTCAATAAGATTGGACAGTCTAGCTAACTCGGTTGTGTATGCCTTAATCTCTTTTCGAGATTGCTTATACTTGTCGAGCACAGTTTTGTGATCTTCAAGTAGATCGCTAAAGGCATTCTCTAACTCATCGAAAGTAAAATCATCATATAGAGGGTTTGACGATACCTTATCAAATGCCATAAGACAGACATTTGCATTGCCGCAGGGTCTATCCTCTTCTTCAGAATCACTGGCATCACTTTCATGCCAGATGCTTGTGTTAGCATACTTTGACCGGTTGTAGCTTTTCTGCTTGATCTTGATCTGTCATACGGACTGCTCTTCTTGGTAGTTGGACAGTCCTTCTTCATATGCCCTGACTTCTTACATCCAAAGCATATAGTTTCATCTTCGTTGCTTTCTTGGACATCTTTCTTCTTTGCTTGTAAACTTTAGATATTTCTTGAAGTTCTACACAAGTAGGGCTCGTTCATCACCACTTGACGATTCTTTATCGGAATCGTTGTATGTTGATTTTCTTGCTTGAGCTTTGAAGGCAATAGTTTTCTTCTTTGGTGTTGCTTCTTCAAAATCTTGCAAGTCGAGTTCATGGGTCATGAGTTTGCCCATCAGCGTTTCCAGAGTCATCGTGGTTAGATCGTTTCCTTCAATGATTGCTGTGGCTTTTGGATTCCAGTTCTTTGTTAGAGCCCGCAGCACTTTTCTGATCTTCTCGTGATTGCTGTAATCTTTACCAAGAGATTGTAAAGGATTAGTTATATCAAGGAAACGAGTAAACATCTGTGTAATTGACTCACCGGGTTTCATCTTAAAAGATTCATACTCCTGTGTCAGTCTACTAATTTAGGATTCCTTTACTTGGGAAGTCCCTTCATGGGTTACCTCAAGGAGTTTCCAAATTTCGTGAGACGTCTTACAGGTTGAAACTCTGTTGAACTCGGTTTTGTCAATTGCACAGAATAGTGTATTGATGGCTCGAGCATCATGACTAGCCTTTGCTTTTTCAGCATCGGTGTACTTGTCATGAGGCTTTTCCATAAGAATGCCTTCAACCACTGTGGGTGCTGGCTTCTTATAACCATCAATGACTATTGACCATAGATCAAAGTCAAGAGACTTTAGAAAGAAAGTCATCCGTGTTTTCCAGTATGTGTAGTTTGTTCCATCAAATAGGGGAGGTCTATTTGTGGATTGCCCTTCACCGTTGAATATAGATTTCACGGCTGCCATATATACTCTCTAAGGTATGTTATAAGAATATAACCTGCTCTGATACCAATTGTAGGACCGTTGAGCACCTCTAGAGGGGGGATGAATAGAGTGCGTGTGTACAGCGGAATATAATACCAATTAAAAAATTAAACTATGGCAGATATGTAAGAGACAGTAAATAGAGATAGAAAATTCAAACTCAGTGACACGACGATATATACTGGTATCCCTCTGAGAGGACTAATCCAGTCTCGAGTACTCTTGCTCGATGTTAATCCACTATGGCACAAGCTTTAACTGAGAGCTTGCAGTCTCTTACAACACCGTGCTTGGTGACGAGCGCACGACCAGCTCCACACACCATCGTGCTTGGTGACGAGCGCACGACCGGCTCCACAACAAGAAAAGTTGTTGAAACTTGGAACGACCTCTTTACAACTCTTGAGTAACCAAAAGACTCTAAATCAACTCTGATAGTACTGGCTTTTGGCTAAGAGATGTATAGGTGAGATTTGAAACTCTTGGATCATTTGAAAACACTTGAGTAATAGAGAAGAGAGAATGAAAAATTGATGATTTGAACTGAAAAGTTTTTCTCTATTTATAGGTGTTTTCTCCAACCGAACTCGGGCAGAGTTCGGATGCAAATATCTCGCAAAGAGACGTTGCTCGCATATTTGGAGGCAACAGAAATTTGAATAACTTTTGACCGAACTCGGGCAGAGTTCGGACCGAACTCGGGCCGAACTCGGTTAGGAGTTCTGTCAGGAGATATTTGAAAATCTTTTGCAAAAACAGTTTTCAAATTTGTTTTTGGTTATTTGTAAAATCATTTTGAAAGACTATTTTCGAAATATGTTTTTGAAATACTTGTAAACGAAAAATACGAATGGTAAATAGGTAGGCTTTTTGGAATGTGGACAGGTTTAACCCTAAGCCAGTAATACCATAATTGATTTTACAGAATTAATCCTAGACTCAATAAAATATAAAATACAGAATAAAATGAGAAATGAGTCTCCAGTAGATTTGATGATGTTGACGCTTTGATTGATGCGGTACATCGTCCGTTGAATATGATTTCATGAATCCTGAAATGATTAGCAGCATTTTTATATTTTGTGTATTGACTAAAGTGTATGTTGATTATCGAAATCGGGTGTGACCATGGAATGGGCCAACATGTTCTTCACAGTCAAGGCGTCTCCAAAAAAGAACGCAGGCTTCAAATATTTCCCTTCGAATTTTCCGGAGTTCATCATAGCGTTAAGACAATGGAAAGACTGGTTCTTGATGGCATTTAGTCTAGCCGAGGGTTCGTCACTTGGAAACTGATCTGCCATATGTTGAACAATATGGTCGTACCTATAATCCAGAGCAGCTTGGGCACTACCCACCAGGAGTTCTCCAGCAGCATTTACCGGCAGATTCACTGAAAATAAGACAGAGAAAGTTAAGTTAAAAAGAGGGATAAAAAGAAATAATCAGGTACTTCCGAGCCTCATACGGCTTAAAGAAAACACCCATGCGACTCCGACTCAATAAAGCCTCATGCGGCTCCAGTTTAATGAAGCCTTATGTGGCTTAATCACAGAGGAATACTTATGCGGCCCTATTCAGTAAAAAGTCATGCGGCAGTGCTCTCATAAGGCCCTCAGGGTTTGGACAAAATTCGCACTGACCACGTGACAGACAAAATTTGTGCGAATCCATGCGGCTCAGCATAGCTCATACGACTGTGTTGGCACAGCGCGTATACGGTCGCAGCAAGTTATTCTTATGCGGCTCGCAGCTCGGCAATAGGCCAAACATACGGTTCACAAAGGCTCGTGCATAAAGCATGCGACGTAGCCATAGCAGTTAGGGTTTTATAACCCGTGCAATATCCTTACCGACAATGGGGGGATGAACGTCAGGATGAGCCGCGGGCACGACGATCGGTGGAGGAGCAGCCGCAGTCGAAGTAGAAGCAGTTTTGCCCTTCGCCATCGCGGTCGACGAAGACGCTGTCTTCTTCGCTGCAACGTTCTTCTTGGGCGCCATTAACAATCAAGAAGAAGAGAGATGAATAGGGGAAGATTCGAAGTAAAAGAGGAAGTAGAGAACTCCTCCTCTCTCAAGCTCCTCTTATTTATAGGAGGACGAGAGGGGAAAGACACGTGGAGTAATAAACCGCCTCGTCTAAAGACAAAACCGACTCCTCAGATTTTGCCCCCTCTTCCATAAAAGGAGATTCACCCAGGGCATAAAATCCCGATTTAATGAACCAACCCTTGGGATTCCCCCTAAAGACGGCGCTGAAAGCAAATTTGAGGTAATTAAAGACACACACACGTGGCAAGGGGCTATGCGGCTAAGCCATCCATACGGCTGAACTATCTATACGGCTTATACATCCATGCGGCCAGGACTTCATATGCGGCCAGAAGAATACAACCATGCTTCTTATTCAAAGTATTTCAATTTTGCAAATTGAAAACTTTGAAGGGGATCTTGTAGAAGCATAGAAAATATGAAAGAAAGATCCATGCGGCCAGGAAACTCCATGCGGCTCAGGAAGCCCATGCGGCTCACAGATTCATGCGGCACGAGGGACTATGCGGCTCAAGACGTCCTATGCGGCTCAGAACAGGAGACACGTGGCTTGTAAAATAGTTCTCCCCTCCTGCATTAATTACTTTGATGGCTGACAACTCTGAAAAAGTGGCAGCCCTGACACAAAAAGGTAATTATGACTCTGTCATAATGACAGACCCCTAGGGAAGTGAAAGAGATCTCTGACACAATCTCTCGAGATCCACGTAGCCCTAACACGTGGACGGTCATATGCGGCTTGAGCGAAGACCCTCCATGCTGTTCAGGATGAAGCTGCCTTATGCGGTTCAGACAGAAACACACGTGGCTAGTCTTATGCGGCTCCATCCTTATGCGGCTCAACCCTTATGCGGCTCAATCCTCCTCAACAGCTTTCGGGACACGTGTCATAAAGACAATCAATTTCCCAGATTTACTGCAATCAAAGATTGGGTCAGATCCCAATAATGTGGGATACGTGGCAGGAGAATGAATTAAATTTATTCATTCAGATTCGCAGACATCATCAAATCATCACCACGGAGATTTATTCCAATCAGCATTAATTACTGATAGGATTTGGTGCAATCTACACTAAATGGCCCAGATTTATCACGCTCAAGATTAGTGGCCCTGATTGATCGATCGACAGGCCGCCGCCACTTTGAGGGGTAATCATTATGAACCCTAATGAGGTCCCTCCATTCCTATAAATAGCAGGGTGCCATTCCCTTGCAATAGAGACACACATACAGAGAGGCATATATACTAGAGAGAGACTTTTCGAGATCAGAGAGCACCAGGATACTTAGAGAGAAGAAGCAGAGAGAGAGCAAAGAGAGCACTTCCTCTAACGCCAAGCAATCTTCTGGAGCCAAGGCTGCATACCGATCGTCCAAGGAGTAAGGCAGAGCTGCCGTCGCTTTCCCGAGCCTCTATCGTCACCCTCCAGAATCTAAAATAAACAATTGTACTTAGACTGCTGTACCTAGGTTTTTGTCCCTAGGCTTTCTTTGTACAAGCGAGTTTGTAACGTGAAGTAAAAGTCCAGTCCTCCGATAATTGTTCTGCTTTTTTATATTTCATGGCAAACATAGGTGACTTAGTAATCAACTAGTCATAAATTTCTTAGAAATATTAATTCTGGAATTTCAGAGATAAATCTGTAAAAAATTTGTTTAAATATTATTTTTATGAAATTTATATGATTTTAAGTATGTTATTGAAGTAGGGACATAACCGACTAATTGAGAGTTGGAAACCCTAAAACTGTGTTTCGATGTCTCGTGGAACCTGTGTGTGATTTTATGAATCTAAATGGTTCCACGAGAGATTTGAATATAGTATATAATTTTAAAATATTACTTTAACTAATTAAGTCATATCATAAGTTTCATGAGTAGTGACTTAAACTAGCTAATTAATTATCTAGGAGCATCGGGTTCCGGAGGCGTGGACGCAGGAGTGGCATTTCATATTAAGAGCACAGAATCAGGCAAGTATACCTTGCCTCCCTCTACAGTTTTTTACATGCTTATAGCCCTTCTCTTTATATGTTCATCGGGCTTCTTTGGTTGATTTTGGTTTATATGCTTTTCTTTATACCATGTATATTAGTTTATTTGCCTTGTTCGTATATCATCATCGTTCATGACTTGATACTGTAGTTATACCGGATTTGTGTCATCACATGTATCATGACTGAGTCATATTGTGTCGTAGGATGTGTAAGTCATGACTGAACTGTTTTACCTTGTTTTGGAATTCCTACCTGCGTGTCCATACTAGGGGCGAGGGTAATTTCTTGAAGCTAACCTGCGAGTCCACACTAGGGAGAGGGTTAGTAGTCATTTGTCCGCACCTGCGAGTCAACACTAGGGGCGAGGGTGATTCTTGAAGCTAACCTGTGAGTCCATACTAGGGGCGAGGGTTAGTGTTGTTCAAACTTGCGAGTCCACACTAGGGACGAGGGTTTGAGTATCCGATTGGTTTCTTGTCATGAGTTCATATTTCCTTCCAGCAGTTCATTTATGCGTAGTTATTACCGTATCCTTCTTCATAGTCACTGTCAGTAGCCACCTGTCAGTTTCTGTCGTGTTTCCTGTTTATAGCCAGTTTATATTCTTATGCATGATAGAAATATTAGATATGCATGTTTTTATGTATCTTGATATGTCCCCTGAGGACCTGATGATCTCTTCAGGTAGCTGATTGCATGAAGTTAGTTAGCGGATCATGATGGTAGTGCTTACACCTACAGAGATACAGGTACTTGCTTGTGATTTTACTTTATTATCCTCTCATGCATTATATTCTATACCATGATATATTTTGCTTGTTAGCTTATTTTATAGACTCATATTATTCTTGGAGTCTAATCGGACAACATGCTAATGGGCTGCAGACCATGACCCATAATTGTTCATTCATGTTTTTATTTTTATTGTGGATTGAGATATAGTTTAGATTACCATATTAGACATGATATCATGCTCTTGACAGCTTATACGTATTCGAGTCGGACTGGAGTCTGCTTGATACGTAGCTGGCTTGCTCACGTACTTGCATCCCGAAAAGTGGGTGCGGATCATGACATAGGCCAAGGTAACCAAACCCATGTTCCAAGTGACAGCCTACCCAAAATTAATGTGATGAACCAAGCATTAATAGCAATGAATCTGCCATCTCAGATTCAGCTAAGTCAAAGTCAAACGATCAAACGTGGTTGACCCAAACCTTGCATGCGCCTTTACGACCATACGCCCAGACTTGCTATTGGTCCCCAGAAGTCATACGCCAAGTCTATTCATGTGCCAGATCCTAGGTGCATCCAAGCAAATTATCCTCTAATAAATCAAAGATCTTTGAGCACTTGTACATGCGCTACGTGTTATTGACTCAATTCTACTCTCGAATGGGTGCTAACCACCAATTATCTCAGCAACAAACGAATCTTAACAACTGCCATGTGTCAGCTTCTCCGCAACCCAACAGTACAGTTTCAAACAAATTCAGTTCAAAGCTTCCTGGCGCAGCGCCCCTGCACCTAAAAAAGTCATGCATGTAGGGTTTCTACGTGCAAAATCTTCATGCGCACATCACATATATGCGCATGAACAAATCATTCTGTTGCCTATAAATATGAGGATCATTCCTTCATTCAGGCTTCTTCGAACTTCTTCAAATTCTTCAACATCTTCAATCCCTTCAAGAGCTTCAACATCTTCAACTCTTCACCATCCCCAGAGCAACTCAGACATTTAGAGAGCTTGTGATCATCGTCAGACCGTCAACGGAGTAAAGCATTAACTCTCCATCGCCACGGTTCCCAGATAAAAACAAAGTGTATTCGAAGGATTCCATTGAATCCGAAGTTGTACTCCGTTTCGTTTGTTATTTATAAAAGTTTATTCAAATACTTTTTGATGGAAAACAAGATAGAGCCTCTGTTGGAGACCATTTTCTCCTCCAACAAGAAGGTTGTGTCGTAATCTGACGACAACAAGCTCGACTCCTCCTCGAAGACACTGGTGGTATGCTTCAGTCACCAAGCGTACGAGGAGTTTCTCTCTGAAGGCAGCGGGAGTCCTTCGAAGCGGCTACCAAAGCCGAAGAAGACATGCCAATTATGGGTGCCTAAGGGCGATATGCCGAGCACCATAACCAAAGGAGCTGTGCCGACGCAGCTATCCCTTCCTGCTGACATCATTAGCAAATAAAATTGCTACTAGTACAGCGCATCTACCTGAGAAGTGCAGCCAGTCTCCCGTACTGGGAGCTGCGTCCACTTCTTCCCAATCGAAGAAGATGTGTCGATGGAACAAGGGTGCAACCACTCTCCCGCACATAAACTTTACTGCACAGGAAAAACTGTCAGTCTTCGACAAAATCACTTACTGTAAAGGCAAGGGTAAGTTGGATTCTGAGTACTATGTACCTTCACGGGCTAGTACAAAGAAGTCCAAGGCAGTGC